>OZ020254.1:4281222-4374767 GCA_963971285.1 Astropecten irregularis
AAGTAGTGCCCTCGGTAGTTCCCCCAGTATGGAGTAGTGCCCCCAGGTAGTTCCCCCAGTAGTTCCCCCGGTATGGAGTAGTGCCCCTAGTAGTTCCCCCAGTATGGAGTAGTGCCCCCTAGGTGTTCCCCCAGTATGAAGTAGTGCCCCCGGCAGTTCCCCCAGTATGGAGTAGTGCCCCCAGGTAGTTCCCCCAGTAGTTCCCCCAGTATGGAGTAGTGCCCCCTAGTAGTTCCCCCAGTATGAAGTAGTTCCCCCAGTATGTTTGTCATTGTAATATGGTAGGCCTAATTCTGATCGGCTGTTCTCTTGTTTTCTGTCTCCTAGTGTTGGCAGAGCATCCGGACATGAGGCAGATCATGACCGACGTAGCCAGGGAAAGACTACAGAAGATCATTGGGATCAGTGCCGAGAAGGACGGATACCAGACCGCCGATGACGAAAACGATGAGTCCAATTAAAACCCAGATGAACTTAGTCCAAAATAGTCCAAAAGCTTGGTTAAACGCAAGAATCCAAAACTTGAGTTAGTATAACTTAATATTTGACGACTCCAAACAAAGAACAGACAATATTGTTCTTTCCAAAGAAACAAGGCAATGAAATAAGAACACAGTTACAAATGAATTCATTCCAATATTATTTCTTTATTGGAGAAAAAAAAAAACAATCACAATATTTATGTACAATTGACACGCCAAGATCTGATGAATGTTTTCATGTTTTATGCCCTATAATTGGAGAAAAATCTCGACAAAAATTATTCTGTTCTGTAAACGAAGAATTTGATGTGCTCTAGCCATGACACGTCCCTCGATAAGTTTTTCAGATTGCGATTCAGTTTAGGACTTGATTTCATCGAAATGACACTTAGTTTGCTTTCCAACCCCCCTGTTTTCTGAAGGCTAAATCTGCCCGCAAACAGTTGCTATCCTCTGACAATGGTTTCTTCTCTCAAATTGTTCATGTAATCCCATTAACATCAAACCAATCTGTATTCCACTGGCAATTGAATAGGTACTTAACAAAACCACAAAGCATTACCTTGAAGTTTCCAAGTCTAGCATTCTGTACCAAATGCTTGTTTTATGAATATGAAATCAAGTATAAGCTTCACCTTATGCTAAATACTTAGAGAAAAAAGAAGTTTTTACTTGGAAGCACCTGCTAGTTTTTATGAATACGAGCCAATGTTCTCATTTCTTTCTGGAGTGGGATTCATTTTCCTGGTTTCGTGTAACCTTTACGCCGGGCTCGTCCTTTGTTAGCAAAGGTGTTTGCAAATGTGTTTGCGACGTAGGCCTCCTGCTGCAACTGAAGGTTGAGATCCGCCACCTGGAAATAAGAATCAAGATTGTAATAACCCATTCAAACAGTGTGGGCCAAAGGATCTACGTGTTACAACCAAACATTACGTGATACTGCCCAGTAATTTAACTGGTGCTCCGCTGTCTTTTCTAAGTTCATGGGTAATATTTTTTTTGATGAGGCTCCTTCCTTATGGCAGAAAACAGAAGCAATTCACTTCAAGAGATTTTAGCGCTCATGACCCTTGGTCAGAGGGTTAGGGCTGGTCAGAATCCAAAGGGTGATGACATCCAGCATTCAAAACTGTCTTGAAGTAGGACTAGGGTCAACAAACCCACATAGAGCTATATTATTAAAATTACAAGAGCGCTGACTTGTGTACAGATGCCTGTTGGGCGCATCCATGTTTGTGCACAAACCTATGGAAAACACACAATTGTGTACGTCTTTTGTACGTCTATTTGCATATCTGCATTTCAGTTCTATACAGGTGCCTTATCGAAGCCAAATACACCCAAAAGCCAATGCACTCCTGCGCTGCATTTAGGGTACATTCTTCGAAAGTCATTCTAGGCAAAGTTTTATTGTTACAGACACACACACAAATTCAAAATGACTGCAATGACTTCAAAGCGTCTCAGACTCAGACTCAGTCTCCATTTCATGAACCCATTCTAAAATTACGGACATCAAAATAGAGGCTTTTGGCTGTGGTTCGGAAGTAGATTCTCTGGTTTGAAAAAAGAAAACAAGAGCTTCAGCTTCAATGAAAAACCACAACCTATATTTTTCAGCATATGGATGACAGAGAAGAAGCCGGAGCCTGAGCCGGAGCTTTGAGAAAGGCCCCAGGTGATATTTTCTATTAACAATGATGTAATGAGGAGTTCACTTATACAGTGGCTCTGTCTGTTACTGACCTGTTGCCTGTGGCTGTCCTTCTGCTTGGCTAGTCTTTGCTTCAAGTCTTTTATTTGGGATTCCTTTATGGACAGAATGTCATCTTGCTTTTGCTTCTCAGTTTCAACGGCTAAAGAAAGGGAGACAATTGCAAGCATGTTTAGTTTCAATAGCAAGAATTTCAAAATATTTCCATATGACTCAGAGCACGGACGTTCATATGAAAAATATGGACCTGCAAAGCTTTTGTATGTAGACTGAAGTCACCGGCGGCCATCTTACTGGGCCAGATTGGCGTTACTGTTGTTGCCACGATGGCTTATGATGAGTACATCTCCCTTTGTATTTGGCCCTCCAAGATGGCTATACTTGTGGTGTCAATGACCTATGTGGGCTGAAACTGCTGAAAGCACATCCATGGGTCAGAGTTGGTCATAACCTTTGAAAGCCAAGAAGCCTGAATTAGTTTTTACGAATAGCTCAACATACCTGTAAACCTCGTCTTTAGCTGACTGCTCTTAGCGCCGTCTTTGACTGATTTCTCTTTGAGTTCCCCAAAGCTGTTGACAAAAATAAAAATCCCCTCAAATATTGAGGCAATGAAGTGCCGACAAGGACTATACACCAATCCGACGGCGCGACCACGGCGGTAGCAAACACTTGCCATTACTGCAGTGTCCCCGCCCACCTTTTGTCCGGCAACAAAAGAATTTAAGTTCGCCGCGCTCCTATACTGCAGGGTGAGAGTGCGGCAGAGCATAAATCCTTTTGTTGCCAGACAAAATGCGGGCAGGGACACTGCAGTAATGGTGGATGGTATGTCGTGCAGTCGGATCGGTGTATAGAGAACTAGATGCAAATGAGTGTACAAAGCGACGATTATATTGACAGAGACCATGGAATGCTGAACTCATTTTGGCTCACTCGTGGATTTCACTGAATAACAACTCTCAAGAAAGATTTGAGGCTTTGCATGGTGACAATTGGCACGTGGATCGGTTTGCGGTCTCCTGATGATGACTAGAGAAGGCTAGTCGAAACGTTGAGTCCATACGAGAAGTGCGAACGAAATAGAAGTGTGAAAGTACGAACAATTCTTACATGGTGTTTCCGCAAACCGATCCATAAACAACTCTCAAATTGATCGAGCTTGATCATGGAGACTTACGCAGTTTCAAAGTTTGCTTTTTCCTGTTCCAGTTGTTTGGTAAGCACCTGGATCTCCCCGAGGGCAAACTGCAGCTTGTCGCTCTCACTGGCCAGCCTAGCTTTAGTCTCATCGTGCTGCCTTCGTTCCTCCTACACAATCACATCAAAGTTGAAAGGCTGGATTATTGGTCATTTCTAATCATAATTAAAGGTAATATCATACTTTGGTTTTTATCAAAGAAATATAGATTCATGGGGAAAAATATCAAGACAGATACAGTAACAGTCATCTGTGAAAATTTCAGTCCCATATGGTGCCAACTCTTTGAGAAAACAGTGAAAAACAGCCACAGTATTTCTGAAGTCTTTTCTCTTTTAGTTTTGATCTTTTAAAAGATCAAAAAGATTTTCGGTCGTTGTTTGATTAAATTCTGGATAAATACACCATTTCATGTGAAAAAATTTTAACGGTATGTTTCTACCACCATCATCTTCATACCCTGTATAAAGTTTTTCGTAAATGTGTGAAAATTTCTGTTTTGGTTTCTTACCAAAGTATGATACTACCTTTAAGGGTAGCACCATGCTTTGGTAGCATACCAAAACAGGAATCTTCACACATTGACCTATAACTTAGTTTTGATCTCGGGTGAGATCAATAGATCAATAGATTTGACGACCAGGATGAAAATACTGTGAGCATTTTTCACTGTTTTCTCAAAAAGTGGGCACCGTGTGGGACTGGGAATTTAAAAGATGACTGTTACTGTATCTTTCTTAAAATATTTAATGCAGAAGCTAGCCTGAGTAAATTGAAGTACCTTGAGCTGTTGTATGACCACGTCATATTCCAACTTGGTCACCCTCTCTCTCTTCATATCTTTCTGCATCTAAAGTCAAAGAAAACAACCCAATTGCTGTACTAATTTAGTGATATAAGGCTTCCAACGTCAAAAGAGCAATAACTTGCCACAAGTGGGACAATATAGCAACAAACTAAAGTAAGTTGGGATAGAGTCTTTTTTTAAGGGCATTTTGAACCCCGAATTTCAACCCGAATTACAACTGTCCTATGTAGATTGCAGCAGGATATGTCTCAAGTCTACACAAGTCAAAGATTCAACTCAGCTCCATGCACCAAATACAGAATAACTCAACTTGTCTTAAAGAGTAAACAAATTGCTGTCTTGATACAGCACCGGCTCTCGGATGTGCTATAAATACAGCAGCCATTAAATGGGAGACTTTGGAGCTGGGTCTTCAACTTGATAGCGCACATGCACAACAATGCATGCATGTTCACGCTCTAGAAGTAGAATGCTCTTTTTAGCAACAGCCATATACATAGGGGGTTTATGAAATGGAGGCTCAGCCCCAGGCTCCAGCTCTGTCATGCTGAAAATATAGGTTGTGGTCTTTTATTGAAGCTAACGCTCTGTTTTCCTTTTCAAACCAGAGAATCTACTTCCGAACCGCAGCCAAAAGCCTCTATTTCGATATTCGTTATCTTAGAATGGATTCATGAAATTGAGCCGGAGCCGGAGCCTGAGCCTCTGTTTCATAGCCATAATGGCCCACTGGCTACTTCTGGATACACCTTTAAAACAGCAATGTGTGGAGTCAGGGACCATGTCAAATGATCTCACGACATTCTCACCTGTTTTTTCCAGGATTCTAAAGTCTGTCTTTGTGTCAGTAGCAGATCTCGTAGCTGGTTATGGACCAGGGTTTCGGCAGTGATAACGCTGGCCATTCTTCTGCAGTTTATGATTAAACTTTGATGTGCATTGGTTTACAATGACATCCCCGTCCTTTAAAGAGAAAAAAACGTATTCCTCACATCATAATAACTAATAATAATAGGCCTTAGGCTATAGATCAGCGCGGAGTGACGTCATTCCAACTCGCCAACCTTGGAGCCGATGAAAACAATGCATTAAGTTGTACGGGTTTTAAGACAAAAAGCTGCCAGAATCGTTTAATCTTAGTATACGGTACATCAAAGAAGAAATATTGTCTGAGGAAAAACTAGGACTCAACAATGAAAATCGTACAGAACACGATTTCTGCTTCTTGACAAAAATATTCGGAAAACAATTCTCGACGACGGGCGGTTTTTGCATGATTTGTCCGTAGCTTGCGCCATCTACACGTTAGTTTTCATCTTTTGTCAAGTTATGAGATTGAAAGTACCCGGATGTCCGCGCTGATCTATAGTGCCTAGTGGGTTCAGCAATGCATACAATTTATAGCAGACGACAATCGGCATCAATTCACCCATGGAGGAAGGAAGGACAAAATCACATAAACATGATTGATTCCATTTAAAGAATTCCACTGACGGCAATTACGAAAAAAAGGGAATAGCTATTAAGGAAAAACTTACAGGATACAAAGTCAAATGATGAACTTCAATCTCAGATGTGTTACACCGGGGTAGTACACTGTATATCTGAAAAGTGACTTTCACAAATTTGTTTTAACCTGCAATATAACACTACACACATACACGCGCACTGCACATTTTGACATCTTTCAAGCATGAACCAAGTGTCGAGGTGTGAGTGCAACTTGGCCTTGTGTATCCTCGATGTACCGGTTTTCGAGGGTGTAAGCATTTATTCCAAGCAAGACAAAAAGTCACATACAGAAGTAAGCTGTTGACGTTGTAGTTTTTGCTTGCGGTGGAGCACGTACCGTACACAAAACACATCAACTGATTGCGTGATACAGGCCTGCACTTCCCTACTTCTAGATTTAGAAGGCTACTCCGCTTACGGAGTAGCCTTCTAAAACTAGAAGTAGCACGTCACTATCAATGACGTACATGGAAGTCAACCCTCGAAAACTTGATAGGCCTAACGTTAGGCCTATACCTCGACAACAGGTACACTGTCACTGACGATATCTGTTTTTACGTTTTCAAATTCAATCACAAATCTTACCCATAATACATAAATGGTTTCTCTAGTAGAAGCAGCCCGAATCCTGAGCTAGTATTGTGTTTGTAGGCGATCAATCACCAAACCAAGGCAAGAAAGTGGAAGAAAGGTTGACGGTAATTTTAGCAGACAACAACAATACTCGTCTTGTTTATCGCATGGTTGGTCAACAATTTTACTGCGCCCTCTATAGTTGGAGTTCCTGACAGCGGCATCAGCAGCCATCGGGGGAAGTAGATGGCAAGGGGCGGGGCGCAGGGGGGGGGGGGCTCCATCCTCACTTATTGCCCATCATGACTGAAGAAAGTGGGCGTAGCCATAAAGGGGATGTTGGGATGTTGGGTAGGGTAACTGAAGCTAGAAATGTCTGTTTGTTTGTTTATCTTTTCAGTTTAGTTCTTTTCTGTTTCTTTGTTTTACTCTCTTTTTGTTATTGTTCACAAAAACCAAACATACCAGCTAGCAACTAAAATTGAAATAGCATTCCAAAATCACTTTGTACCGCTAGCCTTCTTTTACTAGAATTTACATTTTCCTTGAAGTTCTGAAGTGTTAACACTCAGAAAAGGAGTCAAAATTCCACCCTATTTCTATCACAGACATAAATATCCTGTGATCTTTAAAAATGCTCCACCCCCTCGTAGACACGCCTACTTTCCACTGCATAGGAGGTCATTATAATCATCATCAATGATTTTCATTGGATTTTCCTTGCATGGAAGATTTTGACAAAATAAATAAATACACACAGAACCAACTTGTTAATAATGTGGCATCATTTTAGTTTATTTAATTTCATCTTTGACACCACTTTTTCTAGCATACACATGAGTGTTAATACAACAGTTCATTTTAGCATAGAAGAGTCATACAGTAACAAATTTGAGGAATATAATAGGGTTTTTAATTTGGGGGATATACTACATGTATGATGTTTGAGAGCCAATGCATTAGCCATGCCTATTTGTAAAAGCAGCCATATCGTTGACCATTGAATGTACTGGTCATCCGGTCAATCCCTTTCTGTGCATCTATGAATGGTCAAGATGAATACAGCCATAAATAGACGGCAATGCATACTGACCATTTTGGCAACCACAATTCGGTCACCTGAATAGTAAAGGGGTTGATTTAACGAAGCCCTGCAATCGATCGTAACTCAAATTACGAAGGATAACCCAAGAGCAGTTTTCAGCAGTTTATTACTTGTATGTTGGTACAGAGGCGGATCTAGAGGGTGTTTTTTTGGGGGGGGGTGGGGGTGAGGGGCTTTGGCAATGTGGCACCTACAAGAAAATATCAAATAAAATCTCTTTTATTTTTTGACTTCTTGATAAAATATGGATTTTTCAATTTTCTTTTCAATTGATGGTCCAGTCTAATGCATGAAAAAAAGCAAAATTGGGAAATCGATATAAACCTTTAAAATTGTGCCGTATAATTAAGACTTTTATCCATAATCTGACATGAATAAAAAAAAAATTGGGACTTGAGATGTTGTGGATTTCGATGAGTAAAATCCTAAAAAAAATAAATAAATAGGTCCAGATTTATTGGCCAAGTACAAGAAGGAACTAAGACTTTGATTCTTTTTGATTTTCGTTCGTTGTTTTAACGGTAGGTTTCTACCAGCATCATCTTCATACCTTGAAAGTATATCTGTGAACATTTCTGTTTTTGTCTCTTACCAAAGTATGATACTACCTTAAAGATAATTCATTTCACATAAGCACTTTGAAATGTTTTGGGGAAACCCTATCAAAACAAATTTTCGTTTCAGCCTGAAACGAAAGTCCAGATGTCTCAGTGATGTTCACCATTTCTGGCCTCCCTTCTTCTTTTTGTTCTGCTTCTTCTTGGCGCCTTGTCCTCCTTGCTTCTGTTGACGTGGGGATGGTCCCGCTGCTGCGGAGGCAGCGGCGGAGGAGGCTGCGGGGACAGAGGGCGCTGCAGAGCCGGCACGGGGAGAGCTCGGGGTGCTGTTGGTGGTCTTACTAGCATCCCTGCAATCACAAGTAAAATATCATCACGTGAGCCGAGAATGCCATGACAAACAGTTACATCCTTTCATTCCTTGCCCAATTTCATGGAATTCATTACCGTAAGCAACAATTCTTCGCTTACAATAGCGGACTTTTTTCTTACGGTTAGCTTATTTTACGGGAGAGTTTTCTTTCTCGCTACACTATAAAGCAAAGACCTCCTGCAGAATGCATATGACAACGAATTAGCAGAAAAAAGTTCATGTGAGTAGCTAAAAAGTTTGAGAAAGCTAATTAGGTAGAATTCATTGAGCGTTCACACTGAATGCTGATTGAACAGACAAGATGGGCAGAGGGTCACAAAAAATGATGTCATAGGCCTTTTGTACGGTGCACCATCCTGTCTTCGAAGCAGTGCAATCAAACCAAGGCATGGATTCAAAATAGTCTGGTACACATTTCCTTTTTAGAATTGGTGTTTAAAAATCTGTTCTGAAGGGTATACAAGGAAGTTGACAAAATGGATGCGGCATGAATAAGGCCTATTGGCTAGCATCAGCTGGCCCTTGCCGCAAATCCACAGGTCAGCAATAAACTTTCAGCTGGAGAAGGAAACTGAAATCATGGTTATACTCACATTTCACCGCTGCCAGCTGTGGCACCTTGTGTACCCTTGCCGACGACGCCCTTCTTGGTTTTTCTCTTGCCCTTGTAGGTGGTCCTCTCACGTATAGGGAGCCAGCGCTCCGGATCAGGGGTCACGCTGGGGTCAAAGTTTGCCGGCAGATGCCCTGTTTGGGATGAGATACAAGTTAAAACCTTTGCATGGTGCAGGAGCAATCAAGTATTAGTCTTACCACTTTGGGAGGAAAGGAGACGTTTTGAGAAGACCTGGAAGTTTGTATGGCATCATTTTGGGGTAGCATTGCTCTGATCGTCTGCAGAAATAGTTGGGCCTTTTCGTTCCCACTTGAGATTTTTCTGTTTCCCAGAGGGACATTAACTTGATGCCCTGTTCCTCTATATTCTCAATGGATTTGTTTACACAGGAAATTTCGAAATAACACAACCAATGTCCAGAATGTAATTTTTGTAATGTGATGTCATAGTCTCACAATGCTACTCAACATGTGCAACTTTGTTTTTAGTTACCTCATGCTTTTTATGAAACAAATTGATCATCCCCAAAATTTTATCTAGTTTCAGAAATTTTCTTTCTTTAAGTTTTCCAATGTTTTTTAGAAATGGAATGATTTTTGAAGAACAATTTCATTGACACCATGATTGAGAAGTTTGTTCTTGGTTGTCAGTTCCACATAATGCATGCAAAATTAAGCCTGGCCTAAAAGAAGTCTAAAAACCATAGATTTAATCAGTTGTTCAAAGATTTAAAGATTGTGACCCAAAACATGTAGTTTTGTAGGGAAATTAAAATAAAGAAGAAAACGGATGAAGCTTTAAAAAAAGAATTTGGACGAAAAGTGTTGTAATCATTACTAACGTTTCTTTCTTTTCCTCCTCTTCTTCTGGAGCTCAGATGCCGTCTTACTCTCCGCTGTTTCCGTCTTCTCCGCTTTGCCACCTGTCTTCTTGACCTGGCGGGAGGCCAGCGAGAGGGGCGTGGTCTCCAAGACATCCACGTCCACTGAGCCGGAGAAGGCTGCCACCGGTGGGAGCTCCCGGCTTAGTCTTTGACATCAAGAGGTTAAGGAAAGTACTCATGAAAAGGCAGGGATCCAGAGCAAAGTCCAGGGCACATTTTTGGCAAGGAGGGGGCTTTTGGCTACTCTTTGACAAGACGTTCCGGTAGGTACTTACGAAAAGGCAGGGATCTGAAGAGAAACTTGACTGCAACAATTGTTTGAGGTGGGAGATTGGCTCAGGCTTGACATTGTGGGTCATGGATATTTTTCAAAGCAGATAATCTAGAAAACTTGCCTTCAAACGGTTTGGCTAATTCAAAAGAATTCTACAAAAATAGCCATTCTTCAAACAACATTTGACAGCTGGGGTAAATTTTTGTTCTTTGTTGAGCCCTGCTTCAGTAGGATTTGAAGTTCAGCATGGTGGAGAGACTAGAAATGAGTAAGACTTGCGGAGCCACCATGTATGACACTCCTTTTGGAAGGTGTGTGGTCCTGAGAAGGACCAATGAGAGTAAATTCTCGACGTTTCGACCAATGTGCTCTGGTCGTCCTCAGGAGAGAGAGTGCCGGACTTGGGCATCTGCTTCAAGATGACTTTTGGATCTTGTGGTCTAACATGAAAAGGATACTCCTGGGCCCTCTTGGGGTCAAACTTGGAGTAAGCGGAGATGAGTTGAGCGAGGGTCCTCACGTCGTCTGGATTGGCCCTGTTCAAATCAAAAACAATGCTAAAGAGTTAAAGCTTCTGCACATTGATTCAAAACACATCGTATTGGGATTCCTCTATTGGTAATCCGCTATACTGCGAGTTTTGGAGACGGCATGATCAGTGGCTGCTGGAGGGATGAAGGGCTGTCTGCGACTGACAAGGCCAGGGGCCAATTTCATAGAGCTGCTTAAGCACCAAAATTTGCTTCAGCACCAACAACCTTAGTCAATAAAATCAGTATGTCAGCCAAGACTCTTTGTGAATGTTATGCTCAGCAAACAATGGCTGAATACATGTCAAAAGCAGTAAACATCACATGAACATTTGGTTGTATTCTGTTTGATCAAGGAAGACTTTTCACGCTTAAGCAAATTTTGTACTTGAGCAACTCTATGAAATTGGCCCCTGGGGTATTCTTGGAGGGAACTGAGAGCAAGGGTGATAGCATAGGAAAGCAGGGGAATGAATGAAGGAAGAAGGCTTACTTTCTCAGGTCTTCCAGCATGCTAACTGCTGCCTGTGACTTGCCCTGCTTCAGCTTGAAGTTGGTGTTTTCTCTCAGTAGGGTGTTGAGTTCGCTCTGCTGGCCCTGGTTGGAAAACCAATGCATACATAGACGTCTTTATTAAAGTGTGAGTGACATAGGCTTTTGTCAATCCATCACAACCAATGTTGCTCCAGCTTTCATCATTGTCAAAAAGAATTTACTAATTTGCTGAACCCTCGAGCTAACACTGAGATAAGCCTAATGGCCATTTAAATGATATCAATCATTATCCTTGTCTCCGAAGTTCAGGGTACAAAACTTTATACCAAACATTGCTCTTGACAAAAAAAACCCAGATTTTCCATAAAATTGGAGATATCAACAATTAAATTTTGCTAAGATGCTACTTGAACTGTCTGCAAGATTGCCATTATGTGTTATTGACAACAAAATTGGAAATATGATCATAATAATCAAGAGGCCACAGAATCTGCACTATTTGTTATAGCGAGGTTCCTACATAAATTAGGAATACTTTTGCTAAAAAAGTGGAATCACATAGCAAACTACGTAGGAATACATGTGTGTATTTCCAAGCCAAATATCAGAATCTGTTGTCAAGAGCTTGTAAAAAGTGATTATCAAGAAAGAGGAACGATTCCTCCAAAATAGGCATGGTTGGCAGCTATTCCCACTGGTGGAGGCATTTTCATTTGAAAGTCAGAAACATCTGAAAGGTTCAACTGAGGCTGTGATGTAAAAAAACATGTTCTTACCCCTTCTCGTTTGTACCACTCGACGGCCTTGTCGAGCACGGCAATAGCGCCCTCTGGGTTGTCTAGGTTGGTGTATAGCGCCACCAGACTGGATACGATGCCAGGCCTGTACTTATCCTTTTCCAGCTTCTGAAGTACATCGCACGCTTCGCTGACTTTGCCTGCAAAAACGGTGAGAAAAAGAACCACAGTGTTGTGACTAGGAACAGTTTAGGTGTTTAATAGTTCTACAAGTGCTGGTTAATGTGAATGTTTAATAAATGTTGACACCTTACCACAAAATGATCTGGGTGTCGATTTCACCAAAGTCTTTGTAACTTACTATCAATCGTTGGACTTTTGATGCATTGAAGCCCTATAGGCCCCCTACGATGGGTTTATATCCTTTGTAACTCGAGTTATGATTGATCGCAGGGCTTCGTGAAATCAACCCCAGGTATTATGACAATGATGCCTGTTTCCAAAGACCAGGGGTCGATTTCACCAAATGAAACTAATCATAACTTACTGTCAGTCATAGGACTTATGATGCATTGCAGGCCCACATAGAAGTCGTAAGATACGATGAGTTATCTGAATTGCGATCAATCGATCACAAGGCTTTGTGAAATCGACCCCAGGTCAGATATTAGGGTCAATTAAAATTGCCATACCTTGCATAATGAAGAGCTGAGCTAGTGTCAGTCTGACCTGCAGTGAGACACTGGGCTTGCTCTTGATGTAATCCTGCAAGAACAATAATTCATCCATTAAAACACAGAACCAGATATCCACTTCATGGTCTACTCCGTATAAAATTAAGCTTTAAAAAGCTGTATCCTCTTTGAGTGATCCCCATTAACGTTCCCAGGTTGCTGGTTGCTGCGTGTATCATTGAAACGATCCCTGGGGCATGGCGGTGTGTGCCTGGTTTCATGGCTTCTGACTGCCAAACGAACAAAGATAATTGACTATTGGGGTCGCCACCAACGTAGGGCTGGATAGCTCAGTTGGTAGAGCGCCTGTACGGTATTCAGGAGGTCGCCGGTTCGAATCCTGCTCCAGTCAATTTTTCTTTGTTCACTTTCCAATGACTTAAAAACTCAGTCAGTTTCCCTTGTGGTTATTTCACGAATAAAATTAAACTAGTTTGGTTCACTAACTTGGAGGTTGCGTGTCAAGTGAGATCAGCTGCTGCAGTAATTGTTACATTGCCATCTAGGTCTTCTGTTAATGTCATCGAGACTTTTTGTGTCGTCATCGGGACCTTCTTGTGTTGAATGTAAGACGACTCTAGCAGTTACATTATGATCTTTTTAGTGTTTTGTCTTACGACCTTCAAGTGATGTCAGCAAGACCATCTCACCTTGATTTTCTGCACTGCCTTGTCGTTGTTCTTCTCCCTGCTGTATAGTGCCGCCTCCACCAAGCACGGCATGTCGCTGTCCGGATACGAGGTTTTTAAATGCTGCAGCTGCTTCCTGCACAGGTCATACTGAAGGGAGGAAACAAAGAAAATATACCAACAGGTCAATTTATTTTTTTTAAATGCAGGAATCCCAAGTCTATTATTGTTGGTGCTTTTGACAGACCTCTGTGTCAGGACAAATGTTACATTTTCCTGTTATTAAAAAAAAAATCATGTTTAAAGGTAATATCATACTTTGGTTTATGTCAAAGAAATGCAGATTCACGGGCAAAAATATAAAGGAAGAAAAAGTAACAGTCATCTGTGAAATTTTCAGACCCATACGGTGCCAACTTTTTGAGAAAACATTTAAAGATGCCCAAAGTATTTCTTATTTAAGTCTTTTCACCGTTATTTTCTTTTCAAACCTGAACCTCATGAATTCGAGCCCGCTTATGATGAGGTCCCGGATAAGATGAGCATAATTCGTCTGTCCTGACCAAGTTATACACCTTCCTGTTGGGAAATGTCTTACCTGGTTTGTGTAGAGCATGAGGATGCAGCGGTTATAATCGACGGCAGACTGCTGACTGGACGTGAGCTTGAACCGAAGCCCGTCGGATGTAGTGGCCTTGATCTTCTTCTTGGAATCAAAGACGTTCTGGTCCTGTTCCCGTCAAATCGGGATAAGGAGCATGGGTAAATGAAAAACTGAATGATCACAAGTGAACCCTGGTAAAAGTGAAACACCGATCTTGAAACACAGTCAATTTTGGACTGATGGGGTGGGTGTTGAACCACCTCAGTGGGTTGTTAAACAAAAATAGTTCCTGAGTGTCTATTAACATGCCCGTTCATGACATGGTAAAAGATAAGGCAAGTACTTTTAGTGTTACAACTGATAATGTATCACAAATTGACCGATAGTGTATTTTACTACACTATTGGTCAATTTGTGAGACAAGGAACATATCTCCACCCCTGCTGGTAGTAGATGGCTACATATCTTAGCCTCCATGAAATTACCACTACCACTTACCTTATTCAGACTGACGATGTTGTTTGAAGCTACTGCCATCAGCCCAACGTCCGAGGGTCTAAATGAAATGAACAAGAGATAAAAATTCAGCTACCCACAAAAAAAAATACACATCTGTTGATGACAGACGGCCGGACAGACGGACAGAAATCGATATTACATAGGCTTGCAGTGCTTCGCACCTCGCTAAAAAGAAAACTTTAAATAGTGAAGAGAAAGTAAAAAAATGTTCTGGAACAGAGGTTTTCATTTTATCTTCAACTAAAACTAAACTGTTGCTAAACAAAGTTCAGAACCACAGCCAAAATTAAAGGTATAATACATGATTGGTAATGGTCACAGAACAGCACTCATACTTTGTCTAATCCAGCATGTACATGAAATGATGAGCCTGTGAAAATTTGAGCTCGATCGGACATCTGAGCCATGACTCCTTTTTTTTCTTATAAAACATAAAGATTGTTTTCATCTTGCCGAGACGTAAATGATTTGTTTTACATTTTTCTGAACAAATACAGCATTTCAGGCAGACATATTTTCACAGGAGGTTTCTATCATGTCCATCTTAATACTGTGTAAGTTAAAGGTAAGTCTTTGAAAATTTCCATTTTTGGTTTGTTACCAATCATGTACTGTACTTTTTATACACCAGCTACCAGATTGAAACTCTTTTGCTTCCTACCTTGACTTGACCACCTGATTGTAGATCTTCATGGCTTCGTCTGTCTTGCCCTGTAGCTGAAGAATGTACGCTCGCTGAACGTGAATCACACCCAGCTCAGCTTCGATCTCATCAGCTGTCATCTCCTGTGCAGTCACATTCAAACAGCACATAATTTTACTCAGTGAATACAATTAATAATATTCATCAACAAAAATTCCATGCGATGAGGTGAACTTACAAGTATACAATTTTAAAGTAACTTTAAATCTTAAAAATGTTACCAAAATGTGATACATTAAAGGGGCATTTGGGAATTTGGGACATAATTTATTGCCATGTGTATCAGGGACGTCATATAAAATTTTCTGGACATGCAACACTATTCTTTTGACCGAGGTCACCGGCGGCCATCTTACTGGGCCAGATACAATGGTGTTACTATTGTTGCCACAAAGGATTTAGTTAATAAGTGAATTAGTGCGTCTTTGTGTAATACCTTTGTATTCGGCCCTCCAAGATGGCTACTTGTGGTGTCAATGACCAAAGTGGGCTGATAGGGCGTATTGGAAGTCCAAATTGTTTTATATGACGTCCGTACGTGTGTGTACCCCTCCCAAAAAGAAAAAAAATGAAAATGATAGGGCGCCCTCGAGAGGCAAAAAATATACATGTATCACGCTGTCCAAACTTACGGCTTCGTCATCCAGTCCCTCTTTGCACAGTTCCTCGGCTTGCTCCAGCTGTTCCAATGCCTGCACATACTCCCCCTGGCCCAGCAACCTACATGCCTTGTTGTAGCTCAGCTCAAATGTGTCCTCCTTCAACCCAAGGTCGGCCTGAAGAGCAATTTTGGCAAAAGGAAAACAGTCCAATTGATGTGTTTTTTATGCTATTATTTTTTCTTTACTGGGTAGGGGCTACGTAGATCAACATGCCAACTCAGGCCTGGACAGCTTGGGTACAATACAGGCGATTCACATTAGTACGCCTCCACGAATTTGCAATTTGCAACTCATTGGCCAATCACAATGCGCGGAATCGGTCGACCCTTTCCAGATGCGCACTGGGTCGACAAATTCTGCGAATTGTGATTGGTCAATGCATTGCAAACTCTTGAAGGTGAACTATTGTGAATTGCCCGTATTACATGAAGCTGCTCTGCAGATTTTCACATGTCACCACTCACATAGCATATTTTATACACATCCTGGCTAATACCCATGTTTGCAAAGTTATAATTTTCATATCCTCAGCAAGTGTGTAATTGCCTCTCCAACAAATTAATCCCTGGGGCTTTTCAATGTGCTAAGCATGGAAGAATTCTGTTTAACAGCAAAAATATGGCTTATCAAAAACAAAATTTCACTTGATGCATTTACTGTCTGTATTTCAGTTCACAACCAAATTATTAATGCTTAGCAGCTTTCTGAAGTTATATGGGGTCATCAAGGTTCTCTGGAGATGAAATGCACCACAGAGATGCCTCCGAGATACTAGGATCTGAAACTGATTTAAAAGGTAGCTTATGGAGGATCGGGACTCCTCATACATCTACATGACTGAGCTTACCACTGGTTCCTTTTGCCATAGTTGCAGAGCAGCCACAACGGCCGATAGGTTAGTTTCACGCTCCTCATCATAGTCATCCTACAGACACAGAAATAAAACACCCAGTCAGATATGAGCTTACACACATGTTCACATACACACACCCACATTTGTATCCTTGTGGAGACATGGCTTTGTTATTGTGCACTAATTAATGAACACTCTCTGAAGAGCAGAATTGAAATCACTGCCATTTGAACCAGAATCACTTCCCTGGGTTGACATTTCTAGCACACGTGATGTCCCTAACATTAAATACTTCTCTTTGTGAAAGATATGTGTACCTTGGAAATTCCTCCTTTTTGGAGCTAATTCCAAATATCAGTTTCATGAAAACCTTATGACGACCTATACACCTTTAGAATTTCCCGGTTGAAATATTCAACCTTTTGTGCTCGGTCTTCACAAGGCACCAGATATACATTCACTTGGTCAAAAGGCAGTTATAAATAGGGCAAAATACAAATCTGGGGTCTACATGTAGTTAGTGGAAAACTGCTATACCACTTCACCGAACATTCAACTATATATCAAACATCATCCTTGGCGCCTAATTTTTGCGTACAAAACATACTAAACATTGCTGTTTAAAATCGCATTAATGACCAACCACTATAACTGACAACTTCAGTTGATCCTACCCTGTGCATAACAGCCGCATTCCAAAATTTCCACTGTACAATATAAAGTATATAACTCCAGGGACCCCATACAGATCATATTCATATCCTAACGTGGTGAAGAGATGGATTGACATAACTTTGTAAAATATTTTCAAACTGCAGGAGATGAAGATGGATACTCACAGATGTATTCTTGATCAGATCTTTGTAGACATCCAGACACTCCTTGTAGTGTTCCAGACGATACAACTGCGAAAAAAATGTTGATAAAGACAATAATAAGAATATGATTTCGACATATTTTGGCAAATTTAAATTTCATTAAATCTACAAGGCCACTTCAAGGTGCAGACTACTCAGACTACACAGACACAAACTAAAGGTCTTTCCATAATACAAATAGGACGAGAAGTGATACCTAGACTTGTCAACGAAAGGCAATTTATGACCCCCACCATCTCATATATTGTGTATAGAAAACCACTTCCTTATACTGAAACAAGACTGATGGTCCCTTTGCACACAAACAAGATAAGAAAGGACAACAGGTCTACAGCAAGGTACTTAATGCCTCTACCCCTATGGCTTTGAAGAAGGCAGATGTGATGCATTGCTGTCCTACGATGGATTACCCTTCGTAACTTGAGTTACGACCAATCTTAGAGCTTTGTGAAATCGACCCCTGGCCAATCATTGAAACCCTACCACCCATCTAGCCCCAGAAAGAGAACTCATTTCCTACTTACCACCTGCCCCTTGAGTTCTTTGAGCTTTTGGTTAGGATTACCAACGGCCTTGATGGTATTCAGTGAATCCTGCACTCTGTTGAGACGATACTGGCAGTATGCCTTCTCAAACATCAAACCACTTGAAATCATTCAAATAAAAACAGATTATAAATACTTGAAAAAAAAAAAAATTGATAGATCAATGTAAAACAAAACACTGGAATTAAACATCATACAGTGGAATCATATGCCACTATAACGAATATGGCGAGATGCACAGATATTGTCTGTTAAAGTAGTCGTACGTATGTTGATTTAAAGAACCATATTCGGTATGTATTGTACACAAACATTGGGAGCCAAGGATGATGTTCGGTATAGCCAAATGTTCAGTATAGCAGTGATCGTTATAGACCGATCTGACGGCACGATATACTGTCTGCCATTACTGCAGTGTCCCCGCCTGCCTTTTGTCCGGCAACAAAAGAATTTACGCTCCGCCGCACTCTATAATTGCAGGGTGTTCGTCCCATGATAAGGGGACGTACACCCTGCAATATAAAGTGCAGCGGACATAAATTCTTTTTTTACCGGACAAAAGGTGGGCGAGGACACTGCAGTAATGGCGGATGTTTCCTATCTCCATGGTCGCGCTGTCGGATTGGTGTATAGTGACATTTATCTGTAATACAAACAAAATCTACATCTCTGTTTAGAAGAATGATGGCAAAATATACACTTCCAAAATGAAATGAAAAAGGACAAGAAAATTATGTTCATTTTGATGGCTTTTACCTTGCTAATGCTGGATTGTTGGCTATTTCTTTGATTGCGTGCTGAAACTGGGAGAGTTGTATCAAGCTCACAACTTTACAATGAAACGCTGTCTCGTCATTCCGTGAGTCCTTCAAGACTGCAGGTTAACAAATGACACAGAAAGACAGATTCATAAGGCTTTTTTAAACCTATTCTAGGGTCAGACTCAGAGACTCACTAGTGAGTTGTGAAGTTCTAGTAGTACTACTGAGATTTTTGGGAAGAATTCTGCTGATGACCATCATTTGTGCAGCAGAGTCCAGAGATGGCGTTTTGAAATAATGCTAGGGGCCTACCGCTGTATTCGAAGTGTATCATTGTAGGTAAAAAAAACACACCATAAAACCCACTTTCCACATATGCTACCCCTGTATCCAATAAGTTAACTCTTGGAGGATAGGCCTCTAACCCTTTTACCGTAATGTCCGTCAATGAAATTCTTTGTAATCTTTCCACCGTCCGTAGCCAAGCATTACATGGCATAAGCCTTATCGCAAATACCGCCTGGTTGATTTTGGACAATGGTGGAAAGGCACCATGGGAAGGAAAAGGGGCATATTTTGTCCCTTTTCCCTTCCCACATTGCCTTTCGACTATTGTCCAAAATCAACCAGGCGGTATTTGCGATAAGGCTAATATAAGTTATAGCGTTCATGCGTAACGCGCACCGTATGGAATGAAATCTATCACTTTTACCAGCGCTTTTTCTTGGACAAATAAACCAGCTTATACGAGGCAAATACATTCGTGTGGCCACTTACTTTTATTTGCTGCATTTAAGGTCCTTTGATAGTCACCATTCTGTCCAGCTCGGTTTAATTCTGAGTACAAAGATTGCACTCTGTTGGCAGTGGAAGACGCCATGTTTGCTCGTTACATGTGATTAGACTGGTACCTGTCCCTTCAGTTGTCTCCTGACGTCTAACATTGTACTGTGCATCCAACAGCGGCTACGGTGTTTCATTGAGTACACATATCAAAGTAGCATTCCACACGAATTTAATCTCAGCAACAAAAGCATTTCACGAGCAGTGGCGATTTTACGCAATATTAAATTGAAAAAAAAAATGCTTGAAAATACTGTATCTTTTCGTTATTTCGTTATTACGCGACAATTACTTGAAAAATGCTCTGTTGTTTTCCCGACTCCTAAATACAAAACCAATGACCAAAATTATTTGTGGTCTTTTTAAAGATAAAAATTAACTAAGAGAAAAGCTTTTTAAAAGATACTGTGGCCGTTTTTCGCCGTTTTCTCAAAAAGTGGGCACCGCATGGGACTGAAAGTTTCACAGGTGACTGTTACTGTATCTTCCTTGATATTTTTGTACCACTGAATCTTATTTGGACAGAAACCAAAGTATGATATTACCTTTAATGCCTTTTTCATGTTTTTGTAACTGGAATATACACGTTATTTATGTAAAACGATTGGGCCAGATTTTCATAATAGTGTATATACATGCGGATAATTATGCTCGGACGCCGCCTAAAATAATATGAAATCCCTCTATATTCACGTCACGGCGCATGCATCTCACCTTCCTTGTATACCCGTTGGAAAAGAAAACACCGATTCTAAAAAGAAAACGGGAACCAGCCTACTTTAAATCTAAGCCTCCGTTTGATTGCACTGCTTCGAATGTAGGACGGATGCACCATGAATCGATGCCCTTTTGGGGTTCAATGTAATGGCTCACAATGAAAGGCAATTTATAATAATATTAACCCAGCTTGTCAAAATGCTAACAATGTATCTGAGACACAATGTACAAACCTTCTTTGTATATCGGGTTGCTTCTGGAAAAAAAGGGACAACAAAATGATCCAATACTATTATTAGATCAATGTATACAACGGCGCAAACTGTCATAAAAATACCAGCGAATCATGTTGATGCAGACCATACAATCAACTAACTGGATGTAGGCCTACCTACGGCAAACAAACTTAATCCTATCATAATACGTGACCGAGAAAGTACAAAGTACTTTCACATCATAAAACATGCAGAGTTTCATGTTTCGCTTACAGGTAATAAAAATTGTCATACTTTGTGGGGTTTTTTTCTTCAAAGAAATGCAGATTCATGGCCATAAATATCAAGAAAGATACAGTAACAGTCATCTGTGAAATTTCGAGTCCCATATATACGATGGCCACTATTTTGAGAAAACTGTGAAAACGCCCACGGTGTTTATGTAAATCTTTTCACCGTTATTTTTTATCTTTTTAAGATCAAAATTGTTTTTGGTAATTGCTTTACTCTTTTGAATACAGCATTTCAGGCAAAAACAACCGGAACTATATGTTTTTCATCATGTTTACCCCTTAATAAGTTATGTATTAAATCTGTGAACATAATATCTGTTTCGGTATTTCTACCAAAGTATGATAGTTTCTTTGATTGAAAGCTCCTCAAAATGGCAGCCTCGTTGGTCACTAAATTTGTATTGTTTCTCATAGATTGAAACTGTACGGTTTAATGAGTTGGGCATAATTAATAACAGTGAGGAAAAAACAAATTTAAAGTCAACTGACCTTGGTCATGTGGTTAATTACAATATATCTTTGAATTAACGTCACGATTAGACCCACATTAAATTTACCTCAACTATCATTGACAATCGTTCGCGTTATGTCAGTGATCGTGTACAGTTTATATGCCATATAATTTAAGTCATTGAAAAGAACAAAGAATTGACTGGAGCGGGATTCGAACCAGCCCGGCTCCGGAATACCGTACAGGCGCTCTACCAAATTGGCTATCCAGCCTTAATGTTGGCGGTGTCCCTCATTATTTTGGCAGTCAAAAGCCAAACTACTCGCACGTTATTAACCCAATTTCAGAAATGGTGTATGTTTATAACAATAAAGCAACATTTCACACAATGTGTTGTCATGACTACAAGCAGGCAAATAAATAACAAACTTAAGCATCTGATTATCGGTTGCTATGCTACATAATGCAGAGTCATTCTCTAAAGTTGAAAGCACGAAATGTCCATGCCACAAACAAAAGTACGTAATCAAAATGGCGTCCAGTAAAGCAATGTTTCCACCCACATGTTATTGACATTGTGTCAAACTACACTTTAATATAATTGATGGGATACTCGTCATCCCGGTGTGTACTTGAACCCCACACTGGAATTCCATAGCTTATCTATCTAGTCCCTTGGGTGTCAATAAAACTCTATTTTGAGGGTTTGCAAAATCGATAATGGTTTCAAACTCTGACAATGGAGACCCGCACTTCTGCAGGCCTAGTTTTCAGGTGACAAATAAAATAGTGTAAGGAGTGCGGGATAGCTAGGATACTTGGTTTCTCCAACTTCGTCCTCATACCTTCTTGAGTTTCCCTGCCACTTGTTGATTCACTGTTACATCGTCTTGGAGAGAAAGAGGGGAAAACGGTAAAGGTCGAGATTTGGGATTCGTTTTTAGGCCGTGTCTCTAAAAGAAATAATGTGAAAATTTACTTCATGCGGCCACACCATACACCAGCCTATCGTTGCAACGGCTGCAGTTACTGGCTAGTAATTAACTGCACATAGTTTGTGACTTTGTCGGCGTTGATTGCGTTTGAGACAGCATTAATTGCTAATTTCGCGTGTACAATGTAGAGCTATCTTAAATGATCTTTGGAAAATAAATTGGAATATAGCGGTATGTGAGTAGTTTCATTGCTTCTGACTGCCAAACGAACTAAGATAATTGACCATTTTGGGACTGATATCTCAGTTGGTAGAGCGCCGTTGTACTGTATTTTGAGCGTGCGTGCATCAGGTTCGAATTCGTCGCCACTCATTTCTCTGCTCGCTTTTGAATGACTTAAAGTTAATCACAGTCAGTTTCCCGTGTGTGGTTTTTATGATCATATTTTGTTATTACCCAGGAACTGTTATGAAATATTGAATTTTGTAGAATTGATGTAGAATTATAAAGTCTGTCATTTATGTTCTGCAACAAAAGTTTAATGTCATCGTAAAAATTGGCCTAGTAGGCCTGTAGAGGAAACTTGGTCTGTTTCAAAAAAGGTTTTTATAAAGGTTTAAAGGGTTGAGCAAAATAACATAGAAATAGTTAAACCATGTGCATCATAAAAAAAAACCGCTTGAAACTGATTTGAGCCCACTTGACCTTCTATAGGTCTAGAAAAAGGTCATCAAACCATTCCCTTTTTCGCATGAACCTAAACAAAAAACACCAATAAACGTCTTTTTCAGTTTCACTGAAAAGGGGAAATGATTCAAATTCCAGCAGAAATAATTATTTTGACGTGCAACACACTGCTATAACCGCTATCAAAATTGAAACCGCAATTAAATTGAAGCAAATTGTGTACTATATACTTTGTTTGCAATCATGAATTACCCCTTTAATCATATTATGTCGGAGCAGATATAATTATACTGTTAATGCATTGAGCTAATGAAAAATGACTCTTTCAGTCTTGACAAAATATAGGACCAGAGGCAAAACACGGCGAGGGTATAAAAATCAACAATAGATTTATGTATATAAATCAAACAGTCGCCCCGGCATTAAAAAAACATGTTTACTCGTATTTATCAAAACTGAGACCAGTGTACTTTCCTTCTATTCATTGACAATCGTGCCTTGAACAAAAAAAAACCCAAACCTACTCTATATTCATATTATATGGAATATGATAACCCACGCGTGGGTCCTACAGGTCCATGTACCACGATATAATAAGGTCCAGGGGGTGACACCGAATATCGGCAGAGTTGACAGAGAGAGCCTACTTGCAGCTTCGTGGAGTGGTAGGTCGACTCCGCGTCACTGCACTGGCATAATGGTGACTCCAACTTCGGCTAGATTTCTCCTATTGGCATTCGTGGTGAATTTGGTGTCCGTTTGCGGTGAGTTTGAATGAAACAGATTATCACTTTATTTTGGATTATAATAACTCATGAACACAGCCCAATTCCCATAGGCAAAATGCGTCTTTCAATTTGATGTCTTTTTACATTTTTGTAATAAACATTTTGTTTCATCCTTATACATCAAGTTGATATTTTTTTCTTGGTTGATTTTATAGTTGTTGATGCTGCCGGTGCTTCAAGGGTACTATCAATTAAACCAAATGAAGGCAGCCTTTCAGGAGCCACGCGGATCATCATCAGTGGAGAAGGTCTGTGAAATGATATTTTAGCCCTTCCGTGGATTGTCACGCAAAATGGATAGTTTCCGTAACAAACACCCTCAAAGAATATACACAGCAATTAATTTAACACTAACTACAAGAACTGTTATTTTAAAACACGCGCACATCGATTACGGTGACCACAAAATGGCTAAACGGACCACCGTTACAGTATGGATAATTATTGCATAAAACAACTTCAGTCGATTAAATACCTATATAGGGCCTAATCGAAGTGCTCCGTGCTCAGGCTGAAATTGGTTGCACTCGGTTGGTTCTCATGATGAATCAATTTACGCCAATTCCAATTATACTAGCATCCCATCCCTATTTTCAAACATGCAGTTGCAGCTACTGCATTATCGTGTTCGGCTATTATACAAGTAATGAACTGCTGCAAACTGCTCATCTGCCAAAACAATGACCTGAAATATATAAAATGCTTGGAGTTATTAGGGACTAAATAATGCGTTTCGATCCTTATAGTAGAATCTTTATCGAAGGCTAAAAAATGTGATAAAAGATCCTTCAATGATCGAAACGCGTCAGGCCTATAACTCCAAGCAGGAATCTATATTGTAAAACTTTATGTTCACACAGGGTTTAGCGTGGATCCCTTTAGCTACGGCCAAGGAAATCTCCACAAGGGCAACCAGGTTTACCTTAAGAATGATTTCTCCAGCTATCCCTGTGACGTAATTCCTTATTATTGCAACCAGGAACGAATAGTCTGCGACACAAGGTTAGGTCTGATACTTTTTCCATTATTTCGTTTGCAATTTCAGTTTAATTCAATAATGGTTGGTTTTCGAAATGTTTCTCTATGCCTTTTTATTTCGGGTATTCTTTGCCCATTTTCTTCTCCATAAAATGATGGATGTGTTAAATAATTAAGCTAGAGATGTGCACGTAATTTTGAACACATTGACGAGTGTTATTAATTAATTTTCGTTTATAAACGTTTCCTACTCTCTTTACCATTATTATGATAATATAAAAATGAAATATGAAAAGACCTTCCCAAACTTTCGCGTTGTGTGGGCTATAATGTGCATGTTTTTCGACCCCTAATAAGACATAGCAGAAGCGAGTGTTAAGAACCCAAAATATTGGGTCTTCTAGCCACCCCCCCCCCCCCCCAAAAAAAATAAAATAATAATAATAATGGCTCTTCTAGCCCCCCAAAAATGTTGACTCTAGAACCGCGCCTGACTTCATCATAATCAGTAATGTCACTAGCTATAGTCAAAGCATTTATGTGCAATGCAAGATACTGTCTTGGTTTTCTTATAGATCATACGGGACTGACGGTACCTTCTCGGTCTTTGTCATCGTTGATGGGAATCCAGTGGAGAAATACTGTGACAGGAAGGATGACTGCAGGTTCAGGGTGAGTATAAAAACCCTGTTAATGATAGTTACGATTATCATAACCCTTGATCTGACATGGGCCGATTTCATAAAGCTCTGCGACGCGTCGCAACTCGATTTGCGACGGGTTGTAGCTGCGACGCGTCGCATCTATATGCGATGAGTCCATAGAGTAAGGATGCGTCTTAACTCTACGACGCGTCGTAAGTTTTATGAAATCGGCCCAAACGTAGATTAAGTCCTCATAGCATGCATGGCCGGTTGCGATCATAATCCCCATGTCAGACCAAGTGTTACGATCGTCGCAACTATGTTAATGTCAGATTTATACAGCATGGGTCAATCTTTAAAAAATGTTCGATTTTGGTAGAATACTGAATCTTGTTCTCGAAATCTCAAATTAAGTTCGTTTCGAACTTTTATTATTTTGCAGTTTGACGACGATCAGACGCCTAGTATTGAGCAAGTCACCCCTTCAAGCGGCGTGCCAGGTTCGTATAAAATCACGCTAAACTTCATTCAAATTGATTATTCATTAGGTAAATAATACTAACCCGATTTGGCATACTCAAAGGCTGCGTTCGAGCGAGCTACTCTTGTTAACACGAGTATACTCCTGAGCGCTCGAACGGCCGGAGTACGACACTCGGGTCAGCGAGAGTATACTCTCCAGCGTCGGGGAGTATACTCCTGCACCGGAGAGTATTGCGCGCGCATCACACTCGTGTTACCGGGAGTAACCGCTCGAACGCAGCCAAAAGGTCGTTGCTTATACTTGAATGAAGTTGAACGAGAATTATCAAATTAAGTTTCGGATAATTGTACGGATTTCACAAAAATGATCAAGTCAACCCCTCTGTATTTTCAGTCCTTGGTTTCCTGCAGCAAAAACGTTCGTTTCATGGCTTATGACTGCCAAACGAACAAAGATAAATTGGCTATAGGGAGAGACCACAAACGTAGGGGCTGGATAGCTTAGTTGGTAGAACACCTGTACGGTATTCAGGAGGTCGCCGGTTTGAATCCCGCCCTGTCAGTTTTTCTTTGTCGACATCTTGGTTTTTGGATGTCGTCATCCAGTGATAAATTATCTCAGGATGTCGTCATATCGAGTTAACATTAAGAATGTCATGATAGTCATACCGTGATAAATTCATCACGGTGATAAGGATGTCGTCATCCCGTGATGAATTATTATCTCATAGGATCTTAACAAGTCGGATGGCATTTCAAGAGCTCCGTATTTTTCGTACAGGCTCAAAGGTTTCAATCCGTGGTAAGATTATTACAAGCAGATATGATCCATCTCCGGCACCTCAAGGTGATGCTGTGGAAACTGAGGGAAAGGATCAAATTCTCAGGTAAAGATTTAAAAAACCACTTTCCTTTTTCACTTGTAAAAGTTATGAAGCCAACAATTCACTACTAGCTTTGATTCATATCTAAAATTGTTCCCCATAAAGGTACAATGCAGGATTGGTAACACACCCAATTCAGTATTTAGTGTCAGTAATGTTCACAGATTTAGGTATAACTTTCAGGATATGAAAATGGTGCTGGTAGAACCATACCGTTGAAATGTTTCCGACTGAAAATTGTGTATTTATCCAGACATTAGTTAATCAAAGACCGAAACAGTTTTCTTGAAGTAAGATCAAAACCATTCTTTATGTTTTATAAGAAACATTGAGTCGTGTTTTTATTATTTTCCCGTGACTCGGATGTTTGTCCGATTGAGCTCAAATTTTCGCAGGTTTATTATCTCATGTACATGTTTGATCAGACAAAGTGTGAATGCTGTTCTGTGACTTTTACCAATTACCTTTAACTTTTAGGCCTATACTCAATTGGATGTGGATTATAAATGCAATACTTATGAAAATTTCTTGCTTTCTGATTTCCAGAATCTATTGGGGGAATTATGCTTGTGACCCATTTGATCCAACAACGGGGAAACTGTAAGTAATATTTATACTAAAAGCAATGGATTTTATCTCTGCATTTTGCTATACTGTAGCATTTAACCTTTTAGACCTGGGGTTTAGTCTAGGGTTTTAAGGAACATTTTGCTGAAAGTCAAAAATATCATCTGGGAGCAATAGAAGTTTCTTTCCTATAACTTTATAGTTTCATAAACCACTAATTCAGTAATTATTGTCCTTTCATTCAGTTTTGGGAACCACTTATCCACAATTACCGCATTTTCCTTGATTTTATTCTGTGTATATGACAGTTACAACATTGCCCTGGATGAGCCATATAATGCTAAAGGCGTCATTGAATGCGTACCAAAGGGAACATACGTAGGTGAGTAAGAATAAGGACAACATTTCAAGCTATATCCATCAGTAAGTGCATAAGAATAGTGATGTCAATATAAGCTAGTCAAACCACTTTGTCAAATTTGTCAAATTATACCATTCATGAACTATGATAAGATAATTACAATTCACGCACCAAGAAAGGCATTATCCATTCTATTTGAGAAGTTGTTAGCATCACTCAACTTGGTAATATCAGGTTAATCTTTCAGTACATGAATCAAATTGATGAGAGTGTCTGTGAGTTTAAGGGCTTTTTTGAAACAGAGGCTCAGGCTCCGGCTCTGACTCCATCGGTATATTGTGCTAAAAATAATTATACAAGGTTGTGGTTTTTCATGGAAGCTGAAGCTCTGTTTTCCTTTTCAAAACAGAGAATCTACTACCAAACCACAGCCAAAAAGACTCATTAGAGTTATTTTGATACTAGAATGGATTCACAAAATGGTGCCGGAGCCTGAGCCTCAAAGCCAGAGCCTCTGTTTCGAAAAGGCCCAAAGACTCAAACTTACATCACTGTGCGCAAATGAATCATAATATTCAGTGACTGTCACTGTCACAGAACTGTATGAAAAGGTCCTGAAAAGTGCTGTGAAGTTGGTGACATCATGGCTTTTCATTGATGGTCTGGCCAAAGGTGTCATTGCTGACATTATCATTAAATAAAAGACCTTCTCAGCTCACGTCATATTTTGATTTGAATTTTTTCTTGATGTTTGATCGGACTTTGTGCAGCCTCCCAGCTGATCACCTACCTAATCTCCAATAACTATGGCCGTTCCAGGAGTGAGACAAGCGCCCTCTCTGTCAGCGCCAAGAACAAGTTGTACCACTTCCAGACTCACGCTGGTAAGTATTATTTTCTTTGTTTGGCCCCAGAGGGGGCAAGTTCGAGTGTTGGCACATACTTGACACGCTGTCAACTGTCCACTTTAACATATTTTTATCACCTAAAGATAAAATTTTGATTTATTCTCTGGTAGAGCATACTCATATTGAATGCCTGTCAAATCTTTGTATTAAGCTAAACAAATACAGTGACTGAATACAAGTTCAGTTCTACAATGAAATAAAATAAAACGATATTTACAATTTTTCACCCAGAAATTTCCAGGACAGTCTGGGTGAGTTAATTGTGAGTTAATTATTAGAAGCATTGTGGACTAGGGTTCAATCATAGTGAGAGAGGTAAAGCAGAACAATGATGTCGTGCCCTTATGGCCAGGGCAGTCTAGACCATAATTGTGGACTTTGTCATGTCATCACTTTGTTTCAGCTTTTTGAATGGGAAGGCAACATAATAGAGAAAATCTTAAAGGTATAGGTCACTGAACAACACTACCACTTTGTCTGGTACAGTACAATTAATAATAAACCTGTGAAAATCGAAGTTCAATTGAACTTCTGAGTCACGATAAAACAGCGAAAACCCAAGTAAATTTTTCTTATAAAACATATATAAAGAATGGTTTTGATCTTACCACGAGACCAAAACTGTTTTCGGTCTCTGTTTGACTCATCTCTGGATAAAAACACCATTTCAGCTGGAAATATTTTAACGCTATGATTCTACCAGCACCATCTTCATACCCTGAAAGTTATACATAAATCTGTGAACATTTCTGTTTTGTATGTTCCCAATCCTGTACTGTGCCTGTCTCTCCATAAA
Organism: Astropecten irregularis; assembly: GCA_963971285.1. NCBI lineage: Eukaryota > Metazoa > Echinodermata > Asteroidea > Paxillosida > Astropectinidae > Astropecten > Astropecten irregularis. The sequence continues at coordinate 4,310,521 of OZ020254.1, forward strand.
TGTGCATCTGTTGCAGGGTAATTCTTTTCATAAACTCTTCTCAATCATGCATGCCTGTTGAAATGTTAAATTCTTGCCAAATATGTTCCATTTTTTCAGATGTTTTGAATGTTGAGCCCATAGAGGGGAGTTTGGAAGGAGGCACCGTACTTACCATCACCGGTCGATATTTTGACGGAGATGAAACTTCAGTGCTTGTCGGAGGTAAATGACAAAAACCTAGGGCCAATTTCATGGCCCTGCTTAGCACAAAAATTTGCTAACCATTAGCAAAAACCATTAATGAAAACAGGATTAACAACCAAATTTCCATGTGTTGTGTATCACTTGTGATTGTTCTTTGGTTGTTGTTCGCTGACCATGAATATCAAATTGAATTTTTAATGGTGGTTTGTTTTATTGGGCAAGACATTTTTGTGCTAAGCAATTATTTTGTGCTTAGCAGCTCCATGAAATTGGCCCCTGGAACTCTCATTGTACAAAAAGTACAAAGCCATTTATTGCATTACCTCCATTATAATGTGAGCACAGTCATATATATATATAGACTGCCGGCCCTCCCCAAAAAGAATTTTAACTGAAGTTCAAGTCTTCAGATTTGTATCTAAAATCTTTATATTTTTTCTTCTGTTTCTTTTACCCCAATTACATTTTTGTCCCTTTTGAATTGTTTTCAAGTCTCCTTTGATGATATTCATTTACCGTCTTCTGTGGCACTGCTTTGGATCGTGCTGTGAAGGTGTCTACACGCAGTGCATAAATGACTATCCAGCTATAACACAGACAGTCATTTTTAGATATATTTTTTTGGGAATAGGCCAGTTGCATCTCTGTTATTTATAAAAGTATAGAAATGACCTTCAAAGTATGAACCTGATTCCTAATTTGCCATACAGGTGTACCTTGCAAGATTCTTGAGGTCAATGCAACACAAATACAATGTGTAACAGGACAAGCTTCTGCTCCACAGAATCTGTATCCAGGAGATAGGGGCATGATGTATGAAATATGGAACAACACAGAATCTCCGTAAGTACTCAGTCCAAAGCATTGTTGACACTATAGACTGTTATTAAAGGTATCATACAGGATTGGTATTAAAGGTGTCTTTTTATAATTTGATTTGTCATGGAATAAGAACAAACCTGTGAAATGTTCAGCTCATGTCATCATCGGAAACTGTAGAAAGCAGTGAAAAACACTCACGGTATTTTCAAATCTATTCACAGGAGTTTTGATCTGACCCCGAGATCAAAACTGTTTTCAGTCTTTGTATTAATAATTTCTGGATAAATAGAGCATTTCAGGCGGAAATATTCTAACGGTATGATTCTACCAGCACCATCTTCATACCCTGAAAGTGAGTTACATAAATATGTGAACATTTCAGTTTGGGTATGTTACCAATCCTGTACTGTACCTTTAAAGACTAACTAAGGTAATAACTACCGGTACATAAGCTTTCGTAGTAACAACTAGACCTACTTCATCAGATGTAATTGAGTGAAACATCATATCAACATGGGTATATGAAAGGAATAATGGAATAATCTTAGAGAACTTTTGTTCAATATGCACCAATGTGTCAATGTGTCTACTTGAATTTACCATCCTCAGTAATCGCGTCTAATCTAAAAAATGTTGGCTTTCTCCCATGCCAAATTATTTCTGGATGTAATTGCTCTGAGGTTATCACAAATAACTGTTATAATCTTTTATTCTTCTAGACTTCCGGATGTCATTTGGGATACCAATGCGGATAACTACTTCTTTGTGTCAGTGCCTAAAGCAAGTTCACCCGATGAGCACCAATTTGGCGAAGACGGTTCGTTTGTTGGTCGGTTGAAGGGTTTCTTTGTGCCTCCCCGGACCGGTGACTACCAGTTCAAGATAATATCAGATGACGAATCCAAGCTGTACTTTAGCTTGACTGGTGATCCAAATGATAAGGTAAGACGTTAATAACCAGTTTAAAGTGGTCACTTTAAAAAAAATGATGATGTAAGTGACGGTATTTGGTAATGCTGATATCAATACCTGGGGCCGATTTCACTAACGTTTGCAATCATCGCTAAAGCCCAAATCCATTGCTAAACGGAAATTTGGTACGCAAAGTAGCGATCAATTTTCCGTTTAGCAACGGATTTGGGCTTTAGCGATGATCGCAATGCGTTAGTGAAATCGGCCCTTGGTCATTTTTAAAGATATTTGGTTATTTAAGTTTATGGGCATTTTACTAGGGAGAGTTATAAAAAAGGAAACCTTTTTTGAAATGCTGACTTTTGGAATAGTTTTGAATACAAGTAATAAACTGCTGGAAACTGTCCATCAACCAAAATAATTACCTGAAATATATAAATATGCTTGGAGTTAGAAAAGCCAGGATGTTTTGATCCTAACAGGATCTTAATCGAAGGCTAAATGACACGAGGACAAGAACAGACAAGTAAATATACATATAAATGGATGAGAGGATCAGAATGAAGTTTTGAATTAATATTCATTTGTGATACCTGGACTGATATTGTTAGAGTTATAGTTACAGTCTAAGTTACAACAGCCCTAAGAACCAAATTTTGGCTTTTTCAGACCAAACACTTTTTTATCTTAAAGCCAATCACTCAAATTTCCTTAGTACAAAAATATGCAGTGAATAGGTTTTTTTTTTAATACCAGCATTATCCTATAAGGCTTTATTATAATTATTATAATTAGATTAAAGATCTAATGTGTATATTTATATCTAATTAGGCAATTAATTATTCCTTATTCCTTCCTCAGACAGAAATTGCCTTCCTGGATGCAGCTAATGGCGATTGGAATTCAAATAATGATCAAGTTTCTGATAAAATCTCTCTCACTGCAAATCAGAGGTTAGTATTGCAGGCTCAGAATCGCCTCTGGCTCCATCATTGTTTTAATTGTCAATCTAATCAATTTTTTTTTCACTTTTCAATGACTTAAAATGAATCCAGTCAGTTTCCCTTGTGGAAGGCCTTCAATAAAGCTCCTGCTTGAGTCGAGACAAGCCCCTCCTAACATTTTTTTCCTAAGCATTTTATAAATTTCAGGTCATATTGTGGCTGATGAGCAGTTTGCAGCAGTTTATTACTTGTATTGAAAACACAGCTATGTTGCAAAGTACCCACATGTACAAATTATATGCAGAGTTAGTATTCTTGAGTGCAGTGGGAAATCTTCACCAGGCGGCAGTGCTCTTCTTGAAAACAAACCTTCAAGCTAAATGTCTTCCGTCCTGCTTTTCTCATCAGCTATTATTTGGAGGCAGTGTACCGAGACTTAGGAGGACCAGATTTTGTTCAGATTGGTGTCGTATTCTTTGATGTGCCATTGAGCAAAGCTGACTTCAGCGGTGCAGAGAACGAAGTCCAAGAAATCCAGACAACGTCGGTTGTCATGTCGGAACTTCAGGTTAGAATCTTCCCTTTGTCCACTGTGTGTATCAAGTATTACCATGACATTCATGAATGGTATGCAGATGATATGCTAATTAGCTATTTATTATTCATATAATGGGCGTGTCTGTTTTACCAGACATCGATGGTTCATTTTGTAAAGTACTAGGTCCTTTCTCAAAGCTCGGCTCCGGCTCAGGTGCCGGCTTCATCTCTGTAATCCATATGCTGAAAATATAGGTTGTGGTGCTTCATTGAAGCTGAAGCTCTGTTTTCTTTTTCAACCCAGAGAATCTAATTCTCTCTAATTCTCAGAAGTCTCTATTTTGATACTCGTAGTTTTAAAATAGATTCACAAAATGGAGCCAGAGCCGAGCTTTTGAGAAATGCCCCTAATATGATATGGCAACCATCTCAAGTTCATGTAAAAATTGAGTCAGATTTTCTTTGATACATCAAAAATTACCGAAAAAAAAATTCATAAACTCAATTCTCTTACAAAAAATTTCAATATTCTATGTTTTAGACACTGACAGTAGAGGGCGCTACATTCGAGGTGCAAGAGATTGCCATTAGAGCCTCATCGTGTTTGGGCGGTGTTTGCACCTATAAACTTCAATTTGGACAAAATCTAACAGGTAAACTTTAAAGCAAGTAAAGGAATCACTGTATGCTGATATCCCTCTTTGGAAAAAATTCCACTGATGACCTTTACGGAGGAAGGATTATATCCTCCAAGAGTTAACTTATGGGATACAATTACAAGTCATGATGAACTAGCTTCAATCTCAAGTGTATAACACTGTCACTGGGATAGCATATCCGAAAAGTGAGTTTTACAGGGTTTTTTACCTTCAATTATACGCTTTGAATGCAGCGACAGCCATTTATCTCAAAACGCCATGTGTCGGTTCCATAGGTTTGTGTACAAGTGATGGTCGTCAGTGGAATTCTTCCCATATCTTTTACTATTTGTTTCCTCATTATATTTTTAAGATGTATCCAGCATTGATAAGTAAATATAGTTTGTTATTATTGATTTTTAATTGGGGAGATAGAACTATGCAAAAGTATTAAGGCCTTGCCTTCATCTACATTTATGAGAATTTCACTAATTAAGTGCTTTTTTGAGTGCATATTGCTCAGGTGGGACTCGAACCCACGACCTCCTGCTTACAAGTGCAAATGCCATACCACTAGGCCACAGAGCCAGCTGTGTCAGCGGGGTGAATCGAATCCCTTGTCTCAGCGGGCAGCATAATAAATCTGTAATCATTGATTTTTTCGTCAGGCTTTCAGCCTTCTACAGAATTATCTCCTCGACAATATTTATGAACTAAAGTATAATTTTCCCTTATGCTTTACACTTTTCTTCCTAGGTGACCTGAGCATTTTAGCTTCAGCAGATGAGATGGAGGCAGCTCTGAACCTCCTTGTCTATCCAGATGCTGTCGCTGTAACCATGATGACAGCAAGTGACACTACCACCTATGCTGTTGAATTTCAGATGACCAGAAGTAAGAAACACAAACACATTCATTTATAGACCAATCCGACGGGACGATATACTGTCCGCCATTACTCCAGCGTCCCCGCCTGCCTTTTGTCCGGCAACGAAAGAATTTACGCTACGCCACACTTTATAATTGCAGGGTGTACGTCCCATGATTAGGGGACGTACACCCTGCAGTATAGAGAATGGCTTTTGTGTGTGTAAACAGTTATGATATTCGTCCTAATGTCCCAGGTGACATCCCACTCCTTATTGCTGTGAAGGATGATGCAAGCCTGGACATCACCATCACCAAGACAGTTCCCTTCTCCCCAATTACTCTCAACGGTTTCAAGATTCTGGTGGATAACATCACATCATCGGATTTGTCTTCTAGCTCAACTGCTGATGAGGTCAGTGAACTAAGCCTTTGTCCCAAATCTCTGGCTGCAGCTGGAAATATAACATAAGACTATGGAAACGGCTGCAGTCACTGGCTAGTGGCTGCCATAGGTGCGTGTATAATTTGCAGCCGCAGCCAGAGATTTGTGACAATATGTGACAAAGTGTCTTGCCCAAGGATGCAAGCACCACTAACCCACGGCTGGATTCGAATCCACAATCTGTAGATTGACCACAACTTTATTGAGTTGTACAACACGTATACCAGACCACAAAAAGCATTACCGATGAAAATGTCTGCACAAAAATTACTAATTAATTGATGTACTTGAAGTGAAGTTTTCACAAGAAACATCATTTTTGTTTCCCAAATCATTCAGGTACAAAGCGCCCTCTTGGAAGTGTTCAGCGTCAAGTGCGAGATAGTCAGAGAAGTCAGCGGTTACTATGCACAGGGTTTTGAGGTGGGCAAGGTGGGGTTCATAGATGATGACATCATCTGGGATGAGGAGGCTTATTGCGGACGAGCGTCTGTCAAAAACCCAAACAGTCTCTTTCTAGCGGATAGGACGCTGGACCCTGGTACATCTAAACCACTCAAGGAGTTTGATGTTAGATACAATAACCAGGTAAGGAATGATTTTTTCAAGGGCCAATTTCATAGAGCTGCTTGCACCAATTTGCTTAAGCACCAAAAGCCTTGGTAAATAAAATCAGTATGCCAGCCAAAACTCCTCGTGAATGTTATGCTCAGCAAACAATGGCAGAATAAAAGTCAAAAGCAACAAACATTACATGGAAATTTTGTTGGTGATCTTGTTTGAATACTTGCTTAAGCATTTTATTTTTGCTTAAGCAGTTCTATGAAATTGGCCCCAGATCAGAACTGTCATAATAATGTTTTATATTAATTTATGCACATTTTGACAATTTTTTAAAAACTTTTTTGCATATATTCTCATTTGTTGAGAAAAATTACAATGATAAATTGTGGTACCCACTGCAATAGTGGATTTGGCTTACCCTTCTGACCCCAGCTAGCTCCCCCGGTTGATGTAGTGAAACTGCACTAGAATGTAGGAGGCCGTGGGTTCGAATCCCACATGAGGCAGTGCATGATTTTCTCATGTGCACTAAACAAGTATGCAGTGCTTATCTACGTTGGTGAAGGGCAAGCCTAATTTAGAAATTCAATTTTTTGAGGGGATGAAATTTCCGAATCCCGCACAGAGTGCATATTTTTTATATCATTTCACTGTTATTATTTTGAGGTATGATTTTGTTGTTGTTGTCCAGCTTTGCTTTGCACATCGTGGTAAATTGCAGAATAAGATCGCTCTGTACCAGCACTGGATGGATAATGATAATACTGACCATTACAACTGGCAGACTTATAAGGATGATGACTTGGATTTATCAACTGAATCGTAAGTCGTAATAATGCTGCATTGTAACCAGGGGCCAATTTCATGGAGCTGCTATGCACAAAAAATTGCTAAGCACAAAAATGTCTCACCCAATAAAACAAACCACCCATTTTAAATTCCATTTGATATTCATGGCCAATGAACAACAACCAAAGAACAATCGCAAGTGATATACAACACGTGGAAATTTGGTGATTAATCCTGTTTTTATTAAAACAGAAATTTCATGATAAGCAAATTTTGGTGCTAAGCAGGGTCGTGAAATTGGCGTATGCACCCTCTACAGAATTTTAGGTGTGAGATGTGTATACAATCTTCCTCCCCAGGTTTCTAGCGTTAAAAAGCGAAACTATAGCAATTATGCAAAACATGCCAGTTAAAAAAAATCAATAATATAGTAGCCGTAATAATTATGATAAACAACAATAAGAAACATGATAAAGTTTGGACTTTTATCTACTCAATTGGATGCAGTCACAACTTGTAAGGTTTTTGAAGTAACAACTCTCTCGCGTCACCAAAGAAAAAAATGTCAGTATTTTCTTCCCGGTACAGTAATCTAAACGCACATTTTTGAGTGGCGCCCTCTTTTGATTATTAAGAAAAAACTGCAGTGGTGTTTTTTGATCTAGTGTACTACAACTTGGCGTGGCGCACAATTTATTTCTGAAAGGAACACAGAGTTAGAAGAATATTCGGCTTGGACAAAATCTCCCAGATTTCCCCGCCGTTTTTTTGCTCATGATTAGCTTTCCGGCTTGATGATTTGGAAGTGGGGAGTCAGGTTGGCGTAGCAGTTCTTTCCTCGCCTTTCACCTCTGGCGGACCGGGTTCAAGTCCAACTTGGTCCATAAGTGGATTGGGTTTTCAATCCCTACCTGATTCTGTGGGTTTTAACAAGAATATTACTCTGGGGGTTTCCTCCCACCTCTAAAACTGTATCTTCTTCTCATCATCTTTCCTAAAGGTTTCATCGGGCTTTCGAGCTACAGTGCCTAGGGCGCTTTTGAGGAATCCTTGGTTTCATTATCAGAAATAAATGATAATAATAATGGTGCACAAAATAATATTACTGACACCACCACAGTTTCGTTTTTAATCAAAAGAGGGCGCCACTCAAAAACTTGTGTTCGGATCAATGACTGTATAATTATGATATTTGGTGTGCGATTGAATCCAAAGAAGTTAACTTCACTGCCCAAACAAAATGAAGTCTTATAATTACGTGCATATTTTGCGTTTTTTGGTCGACAGTTGGAGATTTACATGCGTAGACATAGGCACCATCGTAACAAAGAGTTGGTTCTACAATCAACACAAGCCTGGTTCCCCATTGAAGATTAATCGAATTCAACTGAAGGGATACAGGGAACAAGACTTCTTCGTTGATAACATCTACATCGGCAACGGGATACCACAGTGTAAGTTGCATGGATTTGAAATTGTTATTTATATTTATTTATTTATTTTTTCCTCATTTGCCAGAGTACAGTGATGGCTTTGTGCTTGATTAGCCTTTGTGCACTTTATATTAGCCGGGGCTGTATACCGGAGCTCATGTGGTTTCAGGAATGAGTAAATTGTGGCCCGATGACCAGGGATAATAATATGTAAAGTGCATAGAGAATCTTCTGATTATTATGCAATAAAAAAGTAGATATTATTATTATTATTTTTCAATTCATACAATTGGACTATTTATCTGTTTCTCAATACAGATGAACGAGTGCGACCACCTGCTAAGCCCAATGGCATCCTAGTGAGCGACATCAGTGTCAGAAAACGCGGTTACAGCTTCGACGTGACTCTGACTTCGGCCAAGTGTGGCTACGGCTACCCTCTGCTGTCCATCCAAGGTGCTGTACAGACACTAGACGGGAATGACAGAGCCACTTATACAGACAGCGGCTGGCCACCTGGTATCAGCATCACAGTCACCCGTCAAGATGAAGCCACCAGGCCAATCCAAGGAACATTTGATCTCAGCGTCAAGCAGGATGGAGTATCAATTCAGGGTATAATTTTCTTTTTTTCTTTTTGAACATCAAAATACATTTCTCAGTTGCTGTGAAGATGATATTTCATTTAATTTTCTTCACAGCTTTGTATTGTCTTTTCAGTCAAAGGCCACATCCCAGTGTGTTCATTATATTGGCGTTGCACTGTACTTCAGTGACTTGTATGGTTAGGATATATAAGTGTTTTTTTCCCTCAATATTATATGATGCAGTTCCATCAGATGCCACATCAAACAAACTGAAGGAACTCATAGAATCTCACTATGATGACGTGGGTATCCTGGATGTTAGGAGAGACGGTACGTGTGCTGGTTATTCATGGAGAGTAGAATGGACATCCAAAGGAGGACGGCAACCTCTTATGCAGGTGGGTATTAATAAGCAGGGCTCAAAATAGTACTGGCCCGGCATACAATGTCTAGCAAAAACCACTCTGGGCTAGCTAGATTCACTTCCTTGGTTGCCCAATGGGCTATTAAAAAACATAAGAACTAATTAAGTCCAACATATGTATGGACTACCAGTAGTAAAAATATAAACGGGGGAGTAAAATCTGAAGTAAGCTGGACCGGTTAAAATAAAGTTAGCGCAAGTTTAAGTCTCTCACTGAATCCATACCCAACCACTGATGAGTTCCCTTCGGCAACCCATATTCTTACAGAGCCTCTCCATCCCAGCGGCGTAGCTAGGATTTTTTCAGCAGGGGGGCACTGGGGGGGCCTTGGAATTTTGTGGGGGGGCACCCGGAATTTTTTCAAAACTGGAGATTTGCAAAATATGAGAAATGCGGGGAGGCTGGATCCAGCGGGCGGGCGTGGGGCAACCTTTTCTTCAAGCAAAAAAAAAAAAAAAAAAAAAAAGAAAAAAAAAAAGGGAAACAGAAAGAGCAGAAAAAGAGGGGGAAGACAAAATTAGCTAGCTTTGATCTCCCCGAAACGCACCCGTCGCTATTGAATTGGCGTATTTTATTTCCAGGCTCCCTGGAAAATCATGGATAAGCGCGAAGGCTTTGCGGCCGGGGTCCGGGGCCCGCTTAAGGGCCCTGGAAGCTCAGGGGTTCTAGATATTCTCTGGTGCAATCTGAGCCTTATTTTGGAAGCAATTGTTCCTATAAAATATTAATTTATTTATATTATTACTTCATTATTTCTTTTTAATCCAACACTCTTGAGCAGGAGAAATTCACTCTGGGGACCAGACTATAAAACTAGCAAAACCAGACAAAATAGCAGATGGGCTGTTTTGAAGTTCGCAACCGTAAGCGTGTAAGAAAATTGCATTTTTACACTGAAATGTTGCACAGATTTCTTCACTGTAGGGTTTTAAGGACTCAGGAACATTTGCTGAAAGTAAAAAATATTATTTTGGAACAGTAGAAGCTGTTAAGTTGTTTTTATTTCCTTTATAGCTATCGTACCCTACAGATAACGCTTAATTTTGTTTTCTATACCCAAGATTTTTTGTAGGGGGGGCACCTGGGGGGGCACGCCGAATTTGTGGGGGGGCACGTGCCCCCCCAGGCCCCCCCCCCGTAGCTATGCCGCTGCTCCATCCTACTACTACTGCATGTGAACCTCTTTAAAGGTAGTATCATACTTTGGTAAGAGACCAAAACAGAAATGTTGTCAGATTTACATGTAACTTACAGGGAATGAAGATAATGCTAGTAGGAATGTACCGTTAAAATTTTTCCTCCTGAAATTGTGTATTTATCCAGAAATTAGTCAAACAACGACCGAAAATCTTTTTGATCTTTTAAAAGATAAAAAATAAAAGAGTAAAGACTTAAGAAATACTATGGCCGTTTTTCACTGTTTTCTCAAAAAGTGGACAAGGTATGGGACTGACATTTTCACAGATGACTGTTACTGTATCTTCCTTGATATGTATGCCCATGAATATGTATTTCTTTGACAAAAACCAAAGTATAATATTACCTTTAAGCTTCCGCCTACTTGCACCCTACTATCTTCCATCCATTCTCATGCTGTGTCTCACTCATCCCTTTGTCAGATCATTTCTCTCCCATGCTAGTCCTGCATCCAATCTGGCCTAGGGATGGCAATTCCAGAGCTTCTGGAGCACAACATTTGCTTAAGCATGAAAAGTCTTCCTTGTTCAAACAGGCTTACCAACCACATTATGTGATGGTTACTGCTCTTGACTTGTATTCGGCCATTGTTTGCTTAGTATAACATTCACGTGGTGTTTTGGCTGGCAATATACCAAGGCTTTCAAGTAAGGGTTGAAAAAAATCTTGGGATTCGATCCGGTTCAAACCCCGAGATTTTGGACAGTGTCAATTTAGCCCTTTGAAGAAAGCCATAGTAGATTGGGCTCAGTTCTGTAAAGTCTTTATGCTCTCTCGTCCACTGCTTCTCCAAAACCCATTGAAATTTACACCCCACACCCATCATAACGTGTGTCCTTCCTCTGTTTCTACAGGTAAATGGCGACAGCCTGACGGGCAACATGGTGGACATCTCAAGCCGACGGTCGAAGGAAGGAAAGCTGCTGATGGGACCCATACCTGGAGAGTTCCTCAGGGCTCCTTACGACAAACCTCAGGTATGTCTTTGTCTGCCAATCACTCTTAAAAAATTCATTATTTGCTTGGTGAAAAAATTTTCATCTTCATTCGATTGGTGTACTTTGTGTCTGTCATTGATAATATCCCCTCCATTTCAGGTTTTGTTTGTAGTCTGGGCTCGATTCAAGCAAGAGCGAAGATCAGTCATAAATCATATACTATGAATATATCATAGTAGTACAGTTTCAAGACTTGTGTATGACATTTTTACTTAAGAAACTTACAATGGGCTGAAAATAACTGTGCCATTGCATCAATGATATTATCAGTCAAAAATCAAGTCAATTCACAAGAGTTGCGATTCCCTGTCTATCATTATCAGGTTGAGGTCTTTGTGAATGGAATTCCCTCCAGCTGTTCAGGAAGACTGTGTGCGTTTGAATTCACCGAGGCTGCAACTGCTGAGGTCCTCACCTCAGCTCCGTCATCTGGTCAGTCAGATCTGGAGAAAGGATTTTGTTTAATAGAATTTAAAAAAAATCTTAAGTATCTTTTTCCCTCAGATCTTGGGAATGTTCAGAAATACACCAAAGAATGACAAGTCAGTGCAAAAACTGTAAAGACTTGACTTTTGGGGGCGGAGTTTCAAGTCAGTGGAGTTGACAGACAATGACAGTGATCATGATTATGGCAGTGAAATTGGCAATGACAACTGTATCAGTGACAATAGGACAGTAATCATGAAAATGGAATTGGTAATGACGACAATATTAGTGACAGTATGATAGTGATCATGAAATGGCAGTGGCACTGGCAATGACAACAATATCAGTGACAATATGACACTGACATTCACAGTCACAATTATACAATGGTAATGATGAGGACCATGACTTTGATGGTTGCATCTGACATTGACAGTCATATTTCCCATGACAAAAAGTTTGTAAGGTTTTAGTTTAGACTAAATTTTTTTTTTCTCTCTCTGTCAATTAAGTATTCATTATTCAAAAACTTACAGCCTATAGGAACCACAGAAATTAAAGGGGCTACAACTCTATGTAAAGCACGGCAAAAGCAACCACCTATGAACATAGGTCACTTGTGACAGCTAGTCACCTATGTCTGATCCAGAATGTTCACCGCATTAGACTTTTCCAGTGACTATCTGATCCAAGTTCATTGGTATTTGGTGATGTTGTCAATCTCTAAAGGTTCATCCGGTACAAGCCTTACATTGACCGGTAGGAGGTTCAGCGTCACTCCAGACAATAACATAGTGACCATTGGTGGTGTACGCTGTGTCATCACGTCTGCTAGTGAGTCATCGTTGACCTGTACCATCGGAGATGCAGAGGCCGGTATCTATAACATCAGCTTAGAGATTGCCGGGAAGGGACTAGCAAAGTTCACCAATGGTGAGTGTCGAACCACCAAACCTAGACTGACCTCAGCTTGTATACGGTTAAAATTGTTAGATTTCAACGAGATCAAAGATAGCTGTTTGAAGTAGGAGTCAATCTGGCCAACCGAATGAGAGATATACCTAGCCCTATACTGGCAGCGTCCCATTTTTTCAATTTCTTTTCTGTGTTTGCCAGTCAGAAACCATGAAACTGCACACAATGGGTGACTTTAAAGACATTGGCGGCAGCAGACTGACGTCTCTTATTTGTTACTCTGAGCATGCGAGCGCATTTGTGAGCATGCGCGCATTGTTATGCGTGTGCGCTATCAAGTTGAAGACCCATCTCCAAAGTTTCCTATTGGCAAGGATCATTTATAAGAGAAATTGCAACATTAGTGTTGTTGTTAACCTGTGAAATGGTATAGGCTTATCAGGGATAACTCAAAGAAGATGGCAGGTGCTAGCTGATTTTAATTGTTGTGAAATTATCAAACTGACTCTAATTTTGTATTCACACCGGGTATTTGTTCTTACTAACAGGCCCTCTTACATTGCAGTACAACATTGATGTAACTGCAATCAACCCATCCTCGGGCAGTACAGCTGGTAAGCTAGTGTTCTCCTCATAACACCATGGAGGCCATCAGAAGAACATGAATGTTCGCCATGCCTCTAATGAATGTCTCTAACAAGGGAAACTGACTGGATTAATTTTAAGTCATTGAAAGTTGAACAAAGACAAATCGACTGGAGTGGGATTTGAACCAGGGCCAGCAGAGTACTGTACTGGCGTTCTACCAGTTATGTTGTAAGTGTCCCTGACCGTCAAATGAACAAAGATAATTGACTCTTAGGGACATCGCCAACATAAGGCTGGATAGCTCAGTTGGTAAGAGTGCTGGTACTGTATTCCAATGGTCACTGGTTCAAATCTCGCTCCAGTCAACGTTCGTTTCTTCACTTATCAGTTTTTCAGTAATATTTAAGATTGCCCTAATGGACTGAGCCTGTAATTTTTATAAGTATTACCGTTTCTTCTAACAATTGTGTTGCCTGTGGCCCTTTGTGGAATAAATGTTTAGGTCCCCTACTGTAACTGATCTCTCCTCTATAAGTTGCATTTCCTCATTAAGTAATGGAAGTAGAAGCTCATTCTTAATGCAGATAATTTGGTTGATTTGTCAACAGGTGGATCAAGGGTCACTATCACTGGGTCAGCATTTGGCATGGACAAAGATGATGTTGTCGTTTCTGTAGGAAGTCAGGCTTGCCTTATTGAATCTGTAACATCAAATGAGATACAATGTGTCATTGCATATAATGAAGAGGTAAGAATATTTGGTTTATTATTTGTTTATTCAAAGGTCATATACTAAGCAGGAGAGAGTGCTTGTTAAATATATATGTTAAAGACACAACAAACCTCCCTTTATTTGTTAGAACTATTATCCTTAAATTACTTGAAATGAGAAAAAAAAATTTATCTCACACTGAATACAGAAAGAGAGTCTTTTTTCTTCTCTCAGGCGGGAAGCTCCCCAAAATTCAGATTCTCTGAATTTCATCAATGGGGGCAGCAGACAAATGTTTGTGATTTCGTGACATCAGATATGGGAGCCTTGTCTTTTAAACAAAAGGCTCTCATATCTGACGTCACGAAATCAAACAGATTTGTTTGCTGCCCCCATTGACAAATTTCAGAGAATCTGAATTTTAGGGAGCTTGCGGTTGGAGCATGTTGAGAGAAAAAAATCATCCAAAAAGACTCTCTTTCTGTGTTCAGTGTGAGATAAATATTTTTTCTTCTCATGTCAAGTAATTTAAGGATTATAGTTCTAACAAATAAAGCGAGGTTTGTTGAGTGTTGAACATCCTCTTTAATATGTTTTCCTAAACTTTTGAGTGTCATTTATTTATTTTTTTAAACATCACCAATCCCGGTCAAGTCCTTTTTGACTCACCCTTTGGGAGTTCTCTGTTGTTGTCCTCATCTTTGCTCTCCGATTTTCAGGCTATAGGTTCTTCCTTACTGGTTGACGTGACTGTGACTGTCAACGGGCAATCTAAGGTGCTCAGTGGTGCTTATACCTTCAATCCAGCAATGACCCCAAGCATCAACGATTTCAATCCCAAAAGTTCAGGTGTTAAAGGTAGGTTTAGTTCATGAGTTGAGCTGTATTTATCCATTTTTAACAAGGATAAAATGGCAGTTTCTGCCACCGTTCATGCTCCCTTGACTATGAGGTAGGTGCACATCACATGATCAGCTGGGTCAATTTCACTATGAATCTCAACACCGTGAAAATGCAGTTTCGCCGTGAAATTACCTTGAAAAAAAAATTCACGGCAATGTAAGCCCTTTTTCACGGTGGGAATTTGATGACCTCAGCAGAGCACAGCTTACTGAAATTTCACGGCATTTTCACTGTACTACACTCTTGATTGCTGAGGCCGTAATGTTTACAGAACAGTACACTGATACAACCCCCATGGGGGAAAAGGTGTGACCACGTAACTAGATTAGTGTGGTGGACAGCCCATTGGCAATAAATTACTGTCAGACTTTACAAGTAGAGTCATTCCTAAAGAGGTTCTCAAGGTTATAGCAAATGGAATGGGGGGAGAGAGATAGCATGCAGATACATGTAGTCAGTTAAGGAAGTGGATAAACCTGTAGGCATGCTACTAGTGATTTTTTTACACAGCCCAATAATGCCACGACAGAGCCCATGCGTTCCCATTTTCTCGTTTCATTCGTGACTAGGGCCACCACTTTAATCTTAAACTAAAACCTTTCTGGAACTCTTCAGACATGATTTACTGGACACAGTTGCGAAAGCCCAGCTCGTTTGCAATCGAAGGATGTTTATGAGGACCAGCTCAGTGCATGGGATTGAGAATCGAAGCGCATTGACTATATAAATTAATATAATATAATACAAATCTCTAATAAAAGACATTGCCAAATATTGACTTTCATATCAACAAATTTCACACAGAATAAGCCTCTGTCTGACTAGCTCTTAAAATTATGTAAGGTGGATATTCAGTACTTGTAGTAAGTTATTTTGTGTCATATCCAGTATCCTCGCGGAGAATCCATAGAGGTTGAACACATTTTAACTTCTGTTTTGGTTGACGTCAAATTCACTTTACTTTATGAACCGGCCTTGGGACAAGAATTCCCAATTACTACTGGCATGGACTTTCGAGACCCGTGACATGATCCTCTTGATACTTCGGTTTTGCTTGCAACTGAATAAAGTAATAACTCACCACCGTGTCCATGATGAATAAACCTTTTCAATTTTTATACACTGTTCTATATTCATCGCACTGTTCATGCAGTGTTTATGATTTTATGATTAGTCATCCAAAACATGAGGTTTATAGACTCGACATCCGTACAAATTTTCAGCAAACACTGGGCATGACGGCGTTATGTTGACCACCGCCGGAAGCCCCAGTTTATTACAAACATAGTGCACCTTTTGACCACAATGATTATTCTGTGAAATCTTATTAACTACCTTATCATATAACTGGCGTCGTAACATGATTTATGTAAAACAAAAACCTTACAACAAAAATGGCGATTTTCCTCACAAATTTACCCATACAGAAATAGTTCAGGAATGGCAATAAGTAACGGCATGCATGAGCATTGAGCAGTGAACACGCGCACGGCCTATTAAAACAAGCAACTCCATATAATGTTTTTTGTGCTGTTCTGGCAAACACAGTCATGTAGCTGTTGGAATCGTTCACTATAAGAAGTTGCCGTAAACTACCTTCTAGGCCCCTTCATGACAGTATTATGCATTTTGAAATGTATAAATATAAATTAAAATGTATCCCAGTAAAGACACAATCAGAGAATACAGGTTGATTTTAAATGCATTTTCTTTAAGAAACTTGTGTTTTCCTGGCCGAAAACATTTTACCATCTAACCATTAGGCCCACCCCTTAAATTAACGGAAATGTCCCATCCGAACATGGCTGTCCCATTTGAGTCCCTGGCACTGCAAAGCACATGTTCAAAATCTACCACTTTACTATGGCCGAGTATGGCGGTACCCTACATGATCAGGGAAATGGGTAGTATTGCCACATCTGATGGGAGAGCCTGAAGGTATTTTTGATTAAAATGTGATGTCGTAGGCCTAGCTAGTTAAGAAAAACTTGTGAATTCAGCTCCAGCAAACAGATGCAGCACGTGCACTTTATGCAGTGCTTTTTTACAACAAACTGATTTCGGGTGGACATGTTGTTTTAGTGACCACCGGAGATAATAAAGCAACGTAAATGTCATAACGCTATGTAAAAGTGGCATGTTTTGAGATCCAAAGTTTCACCCCATAAATTATATTTTCCCGGTCAAGTTGACAATTTATATAACTTTGTATATAACTGCCTCTTAGCAGCAACAAATGAGTCTGGGAGATCATTACCATCTGGGAGAAGTTGTTCAGAAGTCGGAATACCTCACTTATAGCTCTTTGGCTCACCTATATTATGAGTATGAGGGAACATTTCTATCTAAAATACTGCACACGACAGGTTTAAATGACTTACAACATACTAAAAGGATATAAAACGAAGTGCAATTATGGCTCGATGATGAATTGCCGTATTATTGCAAATTGTAACGTCATGTGCCTTCATGCAGAAGTGACAATCTCTTTTCTCTATTGATAGAGGTTTACAATTTACATTATAGGCTATATGAATTAGTGTTAACTGTCATGTAACGCAACCGATTGATAATTTTCAGCCGAAAATAAATAGGGCCTAAATGATTTCAGAAAAATTATTTCAAAGCTCGAAGTATTTATTATCTTTCACTAAAAAGTAATCAAAGTGACTATAGCCACTGCTTCTCATCGCAACACATATCGTCTAGAACAAAACATGTGGGAAATAAAAAAAGGAAAATTCAGGATCCAAGTGGGCCACACCTCACCCTAAATTTGCGGTCAGATTCAGCAGCACTAGGCCTATCGATAATTAAAATTTTGGTGCCTATTAATTTTATCGGAAAACGATTACGCAGACAAATGACAAGTCAATAATTATTATCATTTCGGTATTCCGTCACCGTAGGGTAAGATAGAAAGCTTGAGCGTAACAATTAATTAAACCAACCACCTATGCGTCTCTAACCACCCTGCTGATGGGGGGGGGGGGTGTCTGTGAGGTTCCTCTACTAAGACTGTTCAGAGGTATATAAATTTATTTCAAAATTGTTGTTTTTATTTTTCCCATACTGAAAAGGGGTCTTCAGCCTTCCTCACCACCACCTCCATTGGGCTGATGTTTCAGATAGTCGTAACCGAAAAAATTGATTGACATTTTTATGATTGATTTGATAAAACGCAAGTGGTATGATTTTACTTAAACCCGTTCATACTTCAAGCCAATATGAATGCGAACTGAATAGGCCTAATAAACTTAACATTGAAAAACATTCCCGACATTATGAGTTGTGTATTTCCTTTCTACATAAATACTCTTTGGTGATACAAATCCTCATTAGTGATGCAAATAGGCCGCAGTCTTCACTTTACTTTCGCACCAATTACCTTCTTACTCCGAGTGCCCTTACCTTACAATATTTTCCCAACTAAATATTGTTAAAATAATATGGATAGAGAAACTCACCCCTGGGAAGAGTCCGTGCACAGACAGAAGCATGGTGATAGATTGCAGGGCAGTAATTTTGCTGCCCGCCCGTGAAGAGAGATGCGTCTTTTCGGGTCAGAGTCACGAGGGTAAATTGTTTCTCCATTTTTTTTTTCACTCGCATTTCCTTTTGCTTGGAACACATTTTGGACACATGCACAGTAGCACACAACTTTACCAGTCAAAGGATCGGTCATGTTACCAGGGCGCGCATTATCTCTTCATGTTTCTCGTCGGACGATCGGCAATATGCATGAAGTGCTTATACAAAATATGAGTGCCCCTGATGTTCCGTGCTGTATCGGACCACCATGGATGAACTGTGATTCATACCTCTCTGAACGAAAAGGAATTTTCAGGACTCCTATTAGTATTACTTGTCCAGCCCTTCTAAAAATCTTGCTGGTTTGACCACATCCTTTTTATTTTGCCCTTCCCTTCTTGGCCTCTCCAAGGTTATTGTGGAGATATAAAGCAGTTTTAAAGCTCCAGTGTTATATAATCCACATTCCAGAATCCCCCCCCCCCAAACGTACAGTAACAGCCTGTGGTTTTAGCCTGGTGACACCATACCTCTATTGCATCTTATGATGATGGATACATGTACATATACATGTACAGGATACAATATTATGTATATAGCTAGCTACATGCTACACTAAAGACAGAAGAGCGATATCAATCCCAATCACATACTGAAAAAAGGAAATTCCTCCAGTCATATTTCCAAATATTATGAGGAAAATTCACTCTTGTATAAGTTGTAATGCACACACAAACTAACCCGGGTGTTTTCCCTATACTGAATATTCCCATTTTTGTCCTAATGAGAACCGTTTCATGAAATTTCACAAAACTTGACATGAGATGTCATGACATCAACCCCAATCACATACTGAAAAAGGAAATTCCTCCAATCATATTTCCAAATATTATGAGGAAAATTCACTCTTGTATAAGTACTGAATACTCCCATTTTTGTCCTAATAATGCACCGTTTCATGAAATTTCACAAAACTTGACGTGAGATGTCGCGACATGTCGCGACATGTCGCGACATCAACCCCAATCACATACTGAAAAACGATATTCCTCCAATCATATTTCCAAATATTATGAGGAAAATTCACTCTTGTATCAGTTGTAATGCACACACTCACTACAAACTACTACCCGGGTGTTTTCCCTATACTGAATACTCCCATTTTTGTCCTAAAATGAGAACTGTTTCATGAAATTTCACGAAACTTGACGTGAGATGTCGCGACATCAACCCCAATCACATACTGAAAAAAGAAATTTCTCCAATCATACTTCCTCATTTTATGTGAAAAAATCATTCTTGAGAGATGCTTCAGCACAAATGTAAGGTTTTAATTTATAACATTGTGCTAAACTTTCACATTATGCCTTTCAGACTGAAAAAATTGTATATCCCTATATAACTTGCACAAGATGTATCAACATCTTTCCCATGTACAAACTTTAAAAGGAAATCCTCAAAACTTGATTGAACAATTTTTGTACAAAAATCATTTTAGTGGAGAGAGGGCACTATTAGTGCACCTTAGCTTTAGCTGTGAGGTTTTCCTATAAGCACACTGAATATTCCCATTTTTGTCCTAAAATGAGAACCGTTTCATGAAATTTCACGAAACTTGACGTAAGATGTCGCGACATCAACCCCAATTACATACTGAAAAACGAAATTTCTCCAATCATATTTCCAAATATTATGACGAAAATTCACTCTTGTATAAGTTGTAATGTGCACACAAAATAACCCGAGTGTTTTCCCTATACCGTACTCCCATTTTTGTCCTAAAATGAGAACCGTTTCATGAAATTTCACGAAACTTGACACGAGATGTCGCGACATCAACCCCAATCACATACTGAAAAAAGAAATTCCTCCAATCATATTTCCAAATATTATGAGGAAAATTCACTCTTGTATAAGTTGCAATGCACGCACAAACTAACCTGGGTGTTTTCCCTATACTGAATACTCCCATTTTTGTCCTAAATGAGAACCGTTTCATGAAATTTCATGAAACTTGACGTGAGATGTCGCGACATCAACCCCAATCACATACTGAAAAAAGAAATTCCTCCAATCATATTTCCAAATATTATGAGGAAAATTCACTCTTGTATAAGTTGTAATGCACGCACAAACTAACCTGGGTGTTTTCCCTATACTGAATACTCCCATTTTTGTCCTAAAATTAATGAGAACCGTTTCATGAAATTTCACAAAACTTGACGTGAGATGTCTCGACATCAACCCCAATCGCATACTGAAAAACGATATTCCTCCAATCATATTTCCAAATATTATGAGGAAAATTCACTCTTGTATAAGTTGTAATGCACACACAACTTCTCGGCGGACTACCCGGGTGTTTTCCCTATACTGAATACTCCCATTTTTGTCCTAAAATGAGAACCGTTTCATGAAATTTCACGAAACTTGACGTGAGATGTTGCGACATCAACCCCAATTACATACTGAAAAAGGAAATTCCTCCAATCATATTTCCAAATATTATGACGAAAATTCACTCTTGTATAAGTTGTAATGCGCACACAAAATAACCCGAGTGTTTTCCCTATACTGAATACTCCCATTTTTGTCCTAAAATCAGAACCGTTTCATGAAATTTCACAAAACTTGACGTGAGATGTCGCAACATCAACCCCAATCACATACTGAAAAAAGAAATTCCTCCAATCATATTTCCAAATATATGAGGAAAATTCACTCTTGTATAAGTTGTAATGCACACACAAACTAACCCGGGTGTTTTCCCTATACTGAATACTCCCATTTTTGTCCTAAAATGAGAACCGTTTCATGAAATTTCACAAAACTTGACGTGAGATGTCGCGACATCAACCCCAATCACATACTGAAAAAAGAAATTCCTCAAATCATATTTCCAAATATTATGAGGAAAATTCACTCTTGTATAAGTTGTAATGCACACACAAACTAACCCGGGTGTTTTCCCTATACTGAATACTCCCATTTTTGTCCTAAAATGAGAACCGTTTCATGAAATTTCACAAAACTTGACGTGAGATGTCGCGACATCAACCCCAATCACATACTGAAAAAAGAAATTTCTCCAATCATACTTCCTCATTTTATGTGAAAAAATCATTCTTGAGAGATGCTTCACCACAAATGTAAGGTTTTAATTTATAACATTGTACTAAACTTTTACATTATGCCTTTCAGACTGAAAAAATTGTATATCCCTATATAACTTGCACAGGATGTATCAACATCTTTCCCATGTACAAACTTTAAAAGGAAATCCTCAAAACTTGTTTAAACAATTTTTGTACAAAAATCATTTTAGTGGAAAGAGGGCACTATTAGTGCACCTTAGCTTTAGCTGTGAGGTTTTCCTATAGGCACACTGAATATTCCCATTTTTGTCCTAAAATGAGAACCGTTTCATGAAATTTCACGAAACTTGACGTGAGATGTCGCGACATCAACCCCAATTACATACTGAAAAAGGAAATTCCTCCAATCATATTTCCAAATATTATGACGAAAATTCACTCTTGTATAAGTTGTTATGTGCACACAAAATAACCCGGGTGTTTTCCCTATACTGAATACTCCCATTTTTGTCCTAAATGAGAACCGTTTCATGAAATTTCATGAAACTTGACGTGAGATGTCGCGACATCAACCCCAATCACATACTGAAAAAAGAAATTCCTCCAATCATATTTCCAAATATTATGACGAAAATTCACTCTTGTATAAGTTGTAATGCGCACACAAAATAACCCGAGTGTTTTCCCTATACTGAATACTCCCATTTTTGTCCTAAAATCAGAACCGTTTCATGAAATTTCACAAAACTTGACGCGAGATGTCGCAACATCAACCCCAATCACATACTGAAAAAAGAAATTCCTCCAATCATATTTCCAAATATTATGAGGAAAATTCACTCTTGTATAAGTTGTAATGCACACACAAACTAACCCGGGTGTTTTCCCTATACTGAATACTCCCATTTTTGTCCTAAAATGAGAACCGTTTCATGAAATTTCACGAAACTTGACACGAGATGTCGCGACATCAACCCCAATCACATACTGAAAAAAGAAATTCCTCCAATCATATTTCCAAATATTATGACGAAAATTCACTCTTGTATAAGTTGCAATGCACGCACAAACTAACCTGGGTGTTTTCCCTATACTGAATACTCCCATTTTTGTCCTAAAATGAGAACCGTTTCATGAAATTTCACGAAACTTGACGTGAGATGTCGCGACATCAACCCCAATTACATACTGAAAAAGGAAATTCCTCCAATCATATTTCCAAATATTATGACGAAGATTCACTCTTGTATAAGTTGTCACGGTTATGTGCACACAAAATAACCCGGGTGTTTTCCCTATACTGAAAACTCCCATTTTTGTCCTAAATGAGAACCGTTTCATGAAATTTCATGAAATTTGACGTGAGATGTTGCGACATCAACCCCAATCACATACTGAAAAAAGAAATTCCTCCAATCATATTTCCAAATATTATGACGAAAATTCACTCTTGTATAAGTTGTAATGCGCACACAAAATAACCCGAGTGTTTTCCCTATACTGAATACTCCCATTTTTGTCCTAAAATGAGAACCGTTTCATGAAATTTCACGAAACTTGACGTGAGATGTTGCGACATCAACCCCAATTACATACTGAAAAAGGAAATTCCTCCAATCATATTTCCAAATATTATGACGAAAATTCACTCTTGTATAAGTTGTAATGCGCACACAAAATAACCCGAGTGTTTTCCCTATACTGAATACTCCCATTTTTGTCCTAAAATCAGAACCGTTTCATGAAATTTCACGAAACTTGACGTGAGATGTCGCAACATCAACCCCAATCACATACTGAAAAAAGAAATTCCTCCAATCATATTTCCAAATATTATGAGGAAAATTCACTCTTGTATAAGTTGTAATGCACACACAAAAACCCGGGTGTTTTCCCTATACTGAATACTCCCATTTTTGTCCTAAAATGAGAACCGTTTCATGAAATTTCACAAAACTTGACGTGAGATGTCGCGACATCAACCCCAATCACATACTGAAAAAAGAAATTCCTCAAATCATATTTCCAAATATTATGAGGAAAATTCACTCTTGTATAAGTTGTAATGCACACACAAACTACTGACCCGGGTGTTTTCCCTATACTGAATACTCCCATTTTTGTCCTAAAATGAGAACCGTTTCATGAAATTTCACGAAACGTGACGTGAGATGTCGCGACATCAACCCCAATTGCATACTGAAAAACGATATACCTCCAATCATATTTCCAAATATTATGAGGAAAATTCACTCTTGTAAAAGTTGTAAAGCACACAAACTACTACCCGGGTGTTTTCCCTATACTGAATTGACTCCCATTTTTGTCCTAAAATGAGAACCGTGTCATGAAATTTCACGAAACTTGACGTGAGATGTCGCGACATCAACCCCAATCACATACTGAAAAAAGAAATTTCTCCAATCATACTTCCTCATTTTATGTGAAAAAATCATTCTTGAGAGATGCTTCAGCACAAATGTAAGGTTTTAATTTTTAACATTGTGCTAAACTTTCACATTATGCCTTTCAGACTGAAAAAATTGTATATCCCTATATAACTTGCACAGGATGTATCAACATCTTTCCCATGTACAAACTTTAAAAGGAAATCCTCAAAACTTGTTTAAACAATTTTTGTACAAAAATCATTTTAGTGGAAAGAGGGCACTATTAGTGCACCTTAGCTTTAGCTGTGAGGTTTTCCTATAGGCACACTGAATATTCCCATTTTTGTCCTAAAATGAGAACCGTTTCATGAAATTTCACGAAACTTGACGTGAGATGTCGCGACATCAACCCCAATTACATACTGAAAAAGGAAATTCCTCCAATCATATTTCCAAATATTATGACGAAAATTCACTCTTGTATAAGTTGTAATGCACACACAATGATAACCCGAGTCATCCCTATACTGAATATTCCCATTTGCGTATAAATCCGGCCAAAAACATTGTGTCATTCAGAAAACAGTCATCGGCACAAACGGTGGGACACGGTTGCCAAGCGCAAGGCAGGGCATTTTATAAAACACGTATAATCGTAACATAATTATCTCGGTGACCATTTCCTTGTAAAAATTATCTTTTCTTCCACAAATGTGAGTAATTAACCTTGGCATTATCGATATCTCTGATTCTCCCTCGAACCGTAGCCGGTCGCATGAGACAGTTTAGGCATACTACAGTACCGGATCGTTTTGCGGAGGTGAAATCACAGGATGTTGACTCGGGGTAGAGGCGAAAAGAATCTCTTCCAGTTAAAACATGCTGATAAGCCCTATTGACATGAATCACATGATATTGAATTGAGGACAGGGGATGGAACCTACTAATATAATCAGCGTCCGATCGACCATGACCAAATGTTTTTAAAGTCGATTTTCAGGTTCAACCGCTTCCTCCATGGTCAACCTGGCATCCCAAGTATTTGGCACATGTATTTATTTGCTTAGGGGAATTGTAAAGTTGGGGACCCTGTTTTAATTTTTTTAAGGCTATAATAGAACGGAAACTTAATTCTAAACCTACAAACTTACCGTCCTAATAATACTTAATTACTCTGTCTCCATTCTGGAATCTACAGGATTAATTTTGTGGAAAGAGGACAAGGGTTTTGATAAATGAGGGAAATTATGGGGTAAAAAGAACCACAGCAACACAACACGGTCACTGTACTGGTTAACATGGTGATACTCGTTATGGCGTGTCAGTGTCTGCACTGAGTCAGATAAGAAAGTCGCAATTTGGTTCGCATTTATTGAATTCACTCAAAATGGGGTGAGCATCACTGACAAAGCATTAACTGAAGTTATAGGCCTACACTTTTGTAGGTTGGCATCTTTGAACAAAATGATAAAAACTGAGGAGTCCCGACGCAAACTTTACAATCCCCTTGCTTAGAACGTCAACAATCTTTCTTTCTTTTAGTTTATCATAGTCAGAGTGGAAGCGAGCATAAGCCGCAACCTGACAATTGCGGCAACATTGTGCATATACAGGGCGATTAATGCGTCGGCTGGTCACGCCGTATGCACTCACTCGCCGGCGAATTCCCCCCTGCCAAATCCACTCTGACACGGAAACTTCCCACGTTGATATTGTATCACCTATAATTACAAGTACAGTGTATCATCGTAATTCACAAACTAAACGTAATTAGGCCTGTGTAGATAATTTGGCTGCGTACTTCTGTAAAATTGAACTCACAGAGATCTCCGATATATTATTACATGTAATTTGTTCCTACTACTTTCGATCATTATTCCGGAAACCATTGGTTTCTGCTACAGAGTTATAACTACCGTTTCACACCTACTGCAGCAGCCCCCTTTGCTGAAGTGCAATTTTGGGTCAGGAACTTCCAGTTTCATCGCTTCGTTTATGTTGCCAGTTATATTCCATTAGCATGGTTAGGCCTCGTTCTTCCATGGAGCTATAAAATAGCTCCGAGAAATAGGTACGAGTTGACCTGTTACCCTGGTACGGTACACTGTGGCTACTGTGACACTAGTCTTTAAGTATAACTTTCCTCAAGGCCTATTTTTAGTATTTTAAAGTTTGCTCAGTTTGTTTTCACTGTTGACGTGGCGACACTTCCGCGCGCGTGTTATAGTGGTTATAATACTATCCAGCCTTTTGGATTGCGTCATGATGCTTTGTTCTCTGCTCTCTAAATGGAAAAAGTGATTAAACTCTCACAAAGAGTGAAAATAACTATCGAAAAGCAAAACCCACTTCAATAAAATAATAATAGTAATTAATAGGTGTTAACATAAATCAATGGAGTGACACGCCACTCTAGTTATCTTATTAAATGTGAGAGACAACCTATGATAATGACCCGTGTGTGTAACACTGAATTTTGGATCGATTATTTTAGATCCCGTGATTTGTAAAAACAGTCCAAAATTTTTTAAGTTGGAATTAATACAAAATCTACCAAGCTGCTATTGTTAGAGACATTTTGGAACAAACTGTACACAGGAGCTTGCATCCGAATTATTCCAAACCTGTCTTTGAATTGAACAAAGAAGCAACCTAAAGGGTTTAAGTTAAATATCCTTACTTTGACAACATTCGGAACTATGGGAAAACAACCATCCAGTAAATACAATAGCCTGAAGCAAACCCAGCATACTGTGCCTGGTAGTGGTAATCTAATAGTCTTATCGTGTCCTTGATTCCACAGTGGGTTGGGGTTTGTAGTAGCAATGTCCTTGTACATACATGTATATAATTGGGGTTATGCTTGTTATCACCCCCACATTCCAATCTCACCAACTGGCTTGACCGCCAGTGTTTTTGTAATAGAGCTCAATTATAGGTACTTAAAGTGTTTATTGGATTACCCAATTCACAGTGTCAATCATTGGGGCTTCCTTGAAGGATTCACGGTAATTTCACGGTGTTTAATCTAACCTCAACATGTCCTCATGAGGACACTATGCTGACCATTTTCACGGTGTTTTCACCTGCTAAGTGGTCGTGAAATCGCCGTGAAAAATATTTTCACGGCAAAACTGCATATTCACTGCATTTTCACGGTGTTGGAATTCATAGTGTTTTACCAAACTGATCTTAGGTTTGTTGATCGGTTTGTGGAAACACCATGTAAGAATCGTTCGTACTTTCGCACTTAGAGGCAGGCTAGTCGAAACGTTGAGACCTTACGAGAAGTGTGAACAAAATAGAAGTGCGAAAGTACAAACGATTCTTACATAGATAGAATAAATAGAAGTGCGAAAGTACGAACGATTCTTGCATGGTGTTTCCGCAAACCGATCCACATACCAATTGTCACCATGCAAAGCCTCAAATCTTTCTTCTAATTGTAAGTTGCTACCAATTGTAGAACTTATGATGTATTGCAGCCTTATATAGAATATGATGGGTTATCCTTTTAACTCAAGTTACGATAGGTCGTAGGGCTTCGTGAAATCGACCTCAGGTCCAGTCCACATTGTCATTTACTCTTTTCTTCCCATCATCAGGAGGTGATGAGCTGTCCATATCTGGCGAAGGGTTTGGAACCAGTGGTGCCAACGTTACAATCGGCGGAGAGAATTGTGAGTTGACGAGTCAGTCTGACAGTGAGGTTACGTGTATCTTGCCTGAACACAGCCCCGGCACTTACAACGTGGAGGTCGCAGTTACTGGCCAGGGTTACGCCAATGCAACGTAAGATTCCCAGAACAAAACTTTTTAAAATATAAATGATCATCAAATAACCACAAGGGGAACTGATCATGACTGAATTTAAAGTCATTGAAAAGTGAACAACTTTACAATGACTTTAAATTCAATTAGTTTCCCTTGTGGTTATTTGATGATGATATTGATTAAAAAGCTGTATCCTCTTTGAGTGATCCCCCATGTACCGTTCCCAGGTTGAAGTATTGCTGCATGTATCGGTGAAATGATCCTTGGGACATTGCGGTATGTGCATGGTTTCATGGCTTCTGACTGCCAAACGAACAAAGATAATTGACTATTAGGGACACCACCAATGTAGGGCTGGATAGCTCAGTTGGTAGAGCGCCTGTACAGTATTCAGATTGCTGGTTCGAATCCCACTCCAGTCAATTTTCCTTCATTCACCTTTCAATTATAAATGATCATTGGGTCAAAAATTGACTGGAGCGGGATTTGAATCTGGGGCCCTCGGAATACCATACCAGCACTCTACCAACTGAGCTATCCAGCCCTTTGTTAGTGGTGTCCCAAATAGTCAATTATCTTTGTTCGTTTGCCAATCAAAAGCCAAGTTCAAATCCCGCTCCTGTCAATTTTTCTTTGTCCACTTTTCATTTACTTCATATTTTTAAACAAGTTTTCCTTTTTACGTATTAAGGACATTTCTACTGAATTCTTTTTTATTTTTTGTTCTTCTCAATCTGGACTTCCTCCAGCGGACTAAGCTTCCAGTACCAGCTTGATGTGACCGGACTCTTCCCCGACCACGGCTCCCTCCGAGGTGGCACCGTGTTGACCGTCACTGGAGCTGGGTTTGGCACCAATGCAAGCGATGTCAGTGTCATTCTGGGTGACATCAACTGCAAGGTGACATCGGTTGACAATGACGCTGTCATGTGTGTGACCGGGACTTCAGAAGCGACTCACAAAGTTGATAACAGTGGGAAGCATGAGTGTAAGTGCTGGTGCAGTGGTGTTCATTGGAAAGTGTACAGTGTTGTATAGTTAAAGGGCATATGCAACTTTGGTAACAAACCAAAACAGAAATGTTCACAGGGTCTAAAGACGGTAATGGTAGAAACATACTGTAAAAATGTTTTTGCCTGAAATGCTATATTTAACCAGAAACGAGCAAAATCAAACACCAAAATATTTTTGATCTCGGATAGATAAAAAATGTGAGTTATTCCCACACAATTTGGCAAAACAATTGCAATGGTTTTTCGCTGTTTTGTACTGTTTCCATTGATCGGTTGTTTCCATTGATTTAATTCATTTAAGATAAAGAAGCATGAAAATCAGCAAATACATATCATTATTGTTATTATAAATTGTATGGCACATTGTGTCTTTCATCCACAGTGTATGGACTGGGCTACAAGTGGAATCCCCAAATCTTGACCATTACAGCCGGTGATGTAGTGGCGTGGAAGTGGACTACGTTGGACTATGTGACTGGTATTAGATACTCTGTACAGCAGACCGCTGATGCTGACTCCGTGTCATACAATGGCCAAGGATTTCATAGTGGGACGCCAACCCCAAATGGTAAAGATCCAAATTCGTTGTTCTTCAGACCTCACTGAGACTTTGCTTGAAATTCAGTTTTACCAAGACAGCATTTCTAATTTTAATTCTTAGCAAATACCTGGATTTGCCGAGAGTCACTGACAATAAGCAACAAGTTACTATGGGCCTTTACAAAACCGGGGGTTGATTTCATGAAGCCCTATGATCAATCGTAACTCAAGTTACAGAGGATGACCCATAGTATTATAAGTAGGGCTGTAAAGCATCATAAGTCCTATGATTGATAGTAAGTTACAATGAGTTTGGTGAAATCGATCCCAGGCTTGAGGCTAGGCTTGGGGTTTATTTCGCTATCTCCTCATTTGAGGCCCACACAATGAAATGAATGGATTGGGCCACTTGGTGAAGCCGAAGAAGGCTTCAGCTTTGCCAAAAATCTCAAGCCCTTCATTTCATTTAGGACACAAAATGGCGGTAGCAAAACGAATACCGAAATGAATGACTGCGTGTTCAGTTCATGGCAGACAAATCTTACAAACTAGGATCTTTATTTTTGTTCACTATTCTGACCCAAAATTTAAAGGTCAGTATCATACTTTGGTTTTTGTCAAAGAAATACAGATTCATGGGCAAAAATATCAAGAAAGATCCAGTAACAGTCATCTGTGTAAATCCCAGTCCCATATGGTGCCCACATTTTGAGAAAACAGTGAAAAGTGGCCACGGTTGTTAAAAAAAATTCACGGTTGTTTAAAAAAATTCAAAGGATTTTTGACCGAAGATGAAAATTGTTTTTGATCATCGGTTTTACTCAATTCTGGATAAATACAGTATTTCAGACAGACAAATTACAAACTGTTTTATACAAACTGATTTGTTTCTCTAGGTCAGTTTGCAAACCGTTTTACGAAGCCCGGTACCTACTACTACTCTAGCGGTCTTGTAAATGAAGGCGGTGACGTCTACATGAAAGGAATAGTTATAGTAAGAGAAGCGACTTCTTCCTCACACAGACTCAACGTTGAAGTGTCCGGACATACAGCACTGCAAGATACTAGTTCAGGTATTTTTTACTGCACTATTCTAAGAACAAGTGCCAGGTTAACTGGTAACTTTTGCTTGTTTTAGAATTTCATGGCTGAGCTTGCATTAAAGGTAGTATCATACTTTGGTTTTTGTCAAAGAAGTACAGATTCATGGGCAAACATATCAAGGAAGATACAGTCACAGTCATCTGTGAAAATTTCAGTTCCATACGGTGGCCACATTTTGAGAAAATCATGAAAAACGGCCACAGTATTTCTGAAGTCTTTTCTCTTTTATTTTTGATCTTTTAAATTTCAGGTGGAAATATTTTAACGGTTTCTACCAGCACCATCTTCATACCCTGAACATTATACATAAATTTGTGAACTTTTCTGTTTTGGTTTCTTACCAAAGTATGATACTACCTTTAACCCTCACCCCCCTGCATACCACAGCTTACCGCATGTGTGTTTTTTCCTGAGGTGGTATCCTGCATACCACAAAACACATTATACACAAAAATAATGACCTGAAATATTTGGGTTTTTTTAATGCTTGGAGTTAAAAGGGCCTGACGTTTCGATCCTAGCAGGATCAGCTGGGATCAAAACATCAGGCCCTTCTAACTCCAAGCATTTATTATCATTGGACTAGAGTTTTTGTATGAGAAATTGAGCCGTCAAGGTAAGCAATGGATTTTGGTCATCTGATCCTGCAGGTATTTCGGCACCAGCGAGTCCGGACGCTTGTCCCGGTAGCAATACGACCATACCAGGATGTTACACTCCAGTCACACCGGGAGAGGATACCAGTCATTTCTATTTTGCCTATTGGATCTGCAGCACACCAGTTATCAGCAAAACAACCCCAAATGAGTAAGAAATGCTTTACAATTCTCATAATTTTCAAATTTAAGTCTCATGAAAATTGAAATTTATCTCCAGATGGCACAGCATTGATTAATACTATCATGAAAAACCATGTACAAAAGAAACTGACTGGATTTAATTTTAAGTCATAGAAAAGTGAACAAAGACAAATTGACTGGAGCGGGATTCGAACCAGCGGCCCCTGGAATAGCGTAAGCCTACCAGTGCAATACTAACTGAGCTATCCAGCCCTATGTTGGTGTTCCTAATAGCCCGGTAGTTAATTATCTTTGTTCATTTGGCAGTCAAAAGCCAAGAAACCACTCACATACAAATAATCCAAAAGATCATTGAAGATATGCGCAGCATTAGCAATGCTGCAACCTGAGAAACGATACAATGGGAATAAGGAACTTAAGCTTACCCGGTATGTGGCTTGGATTTTGCATTTGTGAATTATTTTTGTTTTCAATATTTTACAGAGGCGATTCTAGCACGCTTGTGACAATCCAGGGATCAGGATTCAGCTCGGTCAGCTGTGAGAATGAAGTTTACATCGGTGATTATTCCTGCATCGTCCAGACAAGTAGCAGCACCGAACTGACCTGTCTGATTGATCCTGCTGAGAATATGACGGTGGGCGAACCCCGTATCGTGTCGGTTACCGTCAGGAATCGCGGCCTGGCTCTGAATCAGATCTTAAGCCCGGCAGAGCAAGGATTTACCCTGAAGCCTCAGATTGACAGCATGTCCATCCATGAAGGATCGGTCAGCGGTGGCACAAAGATCACCATCACGGGGGTCGGGTTTGCCGCTGATTCTGCCAGTGATGTTTCGTTATGGATTGGTGACAGAGCCTGTCTCGTTCAAACGATTTCCTACACGGAGATTGTCTGCATAACGGCCGACACAAGCACTCAAGGACGTCGGCGTCGTAGAGAAGCTGGAACGCCGGACTTGACACTTGAGATAAATTCACAGCCCGCCGTCTGCAAAAGTGACTGCAGCTTCAATTTTGACGTGACTCAGACCCCGCAGGTTGATGGCATCACCCCGGTGACCGTCACAGGATCCAGTACCTCTATCACCATCACAGGATCAAAATTCTCGACCGATACAGACTCTGTTACTGTCGCCATCGGAGAGGTGGAGTGTATCATCTCCAGTGCTGCTGTGGGAGGAATCTCATGCGATGTCGGCTACGTCCCTGCCGGAACCCGGGAAGTTTTGGTGAACATAGCCGGAAAAGGGAATGCCATGTTCAGCGTGGCCAACACCGTCACGAGCACCAGAGCCATCAGCAGTATCTCCCCTAGTCTAGGTAGCAAGGCAGGAGGCCAGATGATTACCATTTCAGGAAATGGCTTTGTAGTGGGAGATACGGTTGTTGAAATTGACGGACAGACGTGCGACGTTGAAACGGTGAGCCTTGCGGAGGTAACGTGCAAGACCAGAGCACATGATGCCGGATCGGTCAGTCTGGTAGTGACCACCAATGGTGGGGACTATCCCGTACAATCATATGAGTACTCAGATGCTGTTACTCCAATGGTCAGTTCGGTCACACCACCTAAAGGTCAGTTGATACTCATTTGATTATGACCACTCGTGACAGTAAAGAATTTCAGTGTGAATCTTATCAAATAGGTGTCCTGCCTTCTTTGACATGAATCAGCATCATAGTTCCAGTGTTGTTGTCTTCATTTTTGACTTACAGACACTGGTCATCAAGTTACATTTTCACACTTTTTCCAAGTCCTGGTGATGGAATTGCCAATTTCTGTGATAGAAAGTATAAAAATGTAGGCCTATTGGCAAAATTTGTCTCCTGAGACATTTTGGAAATTTCTTCTTTTTCTTGAATTTATATTTAATATGTCATTCTGGGATCAAAAATGCTTACTACACTAAGAACATTGTTCACGTACCGGTATTTCCTTTTGGCAGTGGTCTATCCCATCTCCTTTTAACTAGTCTGACCGACAAAATTACTCTGGAAACTGATTCTAATTGCTTTCCACCTCTCTTAGGTAAAACCGGCGATGTAGTCACTATCAGTGGTTCTGGTTTTGGCAGCGATCCTTCCCTTGTGACTGTATCTCTGGATGGAGCCTCCTGTAGTATCAGCAATCTGGTTGATGATTCCATTACCTGCACCCTTGGTGATCACTCAGCCGGCACTTACCGCTTAATGGTGCTCGTTGCAGGCAAGGGTCTGTCTTTGGGAAGTGTGGACTTGGAGTATGAATTGATTCTGAGCTCCATTAGTCCAGCTGAAGGTGAGTCTGATTTCACCCAACATTAATATTGAATATAATGTCAATACAAGTAATAAACTGCTGCAAACTGCTCATCAACCAAAATATTGACCTGCTTAGAGTTGGGAGGGCCTGACACGTTTCGATCCAAGCAGGATCTTTATCGAAGGTGATAAAGATCCTGCTAGGATCCAAATGCGTCAGGTCCTCCCAACTCCAAGCTTTTTATAAATTTTAGGTCATTTTGGCTGATGACCTGAAATATATTTGTGGAGTTTGGAGGACCTGAGGTTTCGATCTTTGCAAGATCTTTATCGAAGGCCAAATGACAAGAGGACAAGAACATGCAAGTAAAGAAACACATACCAGTAAATGGATGAGAGGATCAGAACAAAGGGGGACAGACTAGAGTGACCAGGGAAACAGGGAAAGCATGCAATAAGGCTGGGAAACCACAAAGAGATCGTGGATAGAAGTGGGCACATATCATGGCCCTCCTAACTCCAAGCATAAACAACTATACAAATATATTCTACTGGGCTGCAAGAGTTCCTGATATGCTTCATAAACTAAAATGAAGAGATTAGCCTTCACTTTAGATTCAAATACTGATACAGATGGTGATTTCCAAATGTCCAATGGTAAAATTATTCCACACAAATCACAAAAGGTGAAGAAATGGGGCTTTTTTTTTCTTTTTATCATCAATTTGGCTTCATTGACCTCCAAATATATGTAGTATCAGGATGAGAATGAGACTTATTTCTATGACTGGTTTATACATTTTGCAGGTAGTCTAGGTGGTGGTCAAGTGATGTCCATTGATGGCACTGGATTTGATGACACTGTGTCTGTGTCTGTTTGTGACAATTCATGCTCAGTTATCAGGGTTGATTCTGCATCAGTCAACTGTGAAGTGCCATCAAATCCTGGTATGTTAAGACAATTGATTCACAACTACAATTATACCATTTTATGCTATTAGATGTAACATCAGTGTCCTGATGATAACTAGAACAGGCTCGTCAAAACGTTCGTTGAGACCTAATGAGAAGTGCGACGGAATAAGAGGTGCGAAAGTACTGTACCGATTTTCTTTGTTCATTTGGAAGTCAGAAGCCATGAAACCACTCACATACCGCTACATCCCAAGCATCATTTAAGATACGCACAGCATAAGCAATGCTGCTTGACTCGAATCCTGCTCCAGTAAATTTTACTTTGTTCACTTTTCAATGACTTAAAATTTATCCAGTTAGTTTCCCTTGTAGTTAGTTGATGATGTAACTAATGTTTGTACACATTCAGCTCATGAGAAAGAAATGATACCAATAATGTCATAATCATACAACCTGGGGCTGATTTCACAGCCCTGCTTAGCACATTTGCTAAACATGAAATTTCTGTCTTAATAAAAACAGGATTAACAACCAAATTTCCATGTGCTGCGTATCACTTGTGATTGTTCTTTGGCTGTTGTTCGCTGACCATAAATATCAAATGGAATGTTTAATGGTGGTTTGTTTTATTGAGCAAGATATTTCATGCTAAGCAATTTTTATGTGCTTAGCAGCTCCATGATATTGACTTGCTATTATGTTTAATCTTCAGGCAGCGGTGATGTAGTTTGTGATGTTACTGTCTCCCTTGCTAGTGGTGCTACGGCCACAGATTCCGGCGCGTTCACATACAGGACTAGTTTGACCCCAGTTATTGACTCCATTGAGCCTCGCCGTGGAGGTACAGCAGGGGGGACCAGGCTCACCATCACCGGATCAGGATTCTTGTAAGCTTTTTCAAGAGTGGGCTGGTGGATTCTCAGCATTTCTCTGGATTTGATCAATTCATAAGAAATCAATAGCCATTCCTGGATGATCATTATTAATACAGAACCGAGCCCAGGCTATTATGGGTTTCTAAAGGCCTTTTCACACTGTCCAAAATCTCGAGGTTAGAACCGGATCAAACTTTTTTTTTCAACTATTTTCACACTTGAAAAGTTTCAAACCCAAGCCAACCCTGGTAGGATGGCCTAACCGGATCAAAATCAACCCTGGTAGGGAGTAGGGTTGAAAATCTCAACCCGGTTCCAAACTGCATTTTTTCAACATAATCTGTGTCATATGAACAGGTTCACCAAAAATGTAGTGTGAACATTGCGTATCTTTGATCCAGTTCAAAAACTTGCCAACCTGAGACCGCGGTGGATCTGGTCTCAGCATGGATCGAAAAGGAGATAGTGTGAAAAGGCAGTTGTTAGGACCTAACCAATGTACCTTATCACTTAACAAGCTATCATTTACTCCTAGCATGCTTCAGTGCTGATGTGATTACACCAGCTGGCCAGGGGGCGGAAATGTGGCTGTAATCTGCTTCAGGGGATTGTCTCAGTTGAAACACAACATGTTACTCATGAATACAAAAAAACATGGCAATATGGCAAAAACCATAATAGACTGGGCTCTTTTACCATAATAAATCAAAAGACTTTAAAGATTACTGAAATTGTTGAACGATTCTCTACAGTCTCTTAATTTCTGTTGAGTGAAAAATGTGCGATTGACGTCTTGCTGAACTTACCCAGAGTGCCGCCACCCTTCCAGGCAGGCTAAGCCTGTCTACTTGCTGTTCTGTTTATAGGCCCAATCAATTATGCTAATTACCTTCATTCTTTGTATAATTTGAATTGACAGGGCTTCTGGTAATGTGGTGACAATCAGTGGCAGGGATTGCATCATTGAAACTGAAGCACCCTCACAGATCGTCTGCGTAACGGAGGCTCACGGACAATCTGAAAAGACCAAAGTCAGAGTCAAGGTGGATCCCAATGGGATTGCCACACAGGTAAACTTCCTTTAACCTCCATGATGATAATAGTATAGGGCTGGACTAGGTCAGTTGGTACTTAGAGTGCTGGTCGCTGGTTAGAATCCTGCTCCAGTCAATTTGTCTTTGTTCACTTTCCAATGACTTCAAATTAATCCAGTCAGTTTCCCTTGTGGTTATTGATGAAAAATGGGCAAAATTTTCCGGTATCCGCACTTTTGACTTGGGTAGCTTACCGTGCATGCGCAGAAAAATTACCAAGCTGTCAATACTAGGGTCATGAGGGTACCCGACTCGCACTGTCCACACTGGACTTTTCATCTCAGGTAAAGTGTCTCGGGAATTCTTCCTGGGCAGAAGTTGGCCAATTGAATTGCCCATGTGGGTCGGGAAAAGTAACTGAGAGGTAGACTTCCTGAGACGTCCGCACTGGACTTAGAATGGGTAAAGTACCCAGCGTCTCGGTTACTTTGCCCCAAAAAGTCCATTGCAGACAGGGCTTTAGACAGAATTTTAATGGTTAGCAAATTGTTGTGCTAAGCAGGGCCGGTGAGATTGGCCCCAGCCTGGGGCCAATTTCATAAAACTGTTAAGCACAAAAATTTGCTAAGCATGATCGACATATCTGTCTTAATAAAAACAGAGTTAACAACCAAATGTCCACGTGTTGTGTATCACTTGTGATTGTTCTTTGACTGTTGTTCTCTGACCATGAATATCAAATGGAATTGTTAATGGTGGTTTGTTTTATTGGGCGAGACAATTTTGTGCTAAGCAAATTTCTATGCTTAACAGTTTTATGAAATTGGTCCCTGATGTTGTACCTGATAGGACATATAGCACTAGTAAGCAAGTAATTGTAAGCTCCTGTCTCAACTGTGAATTCTGATCTTACCTTTGTAGACAAATGCCGACTTCTACTACATTGATGTGTGGTCATCTCATTACACCTGGAGTGGTAATCCACCGCCCACAGCCGGTCAGTTTGTTATAGTCCCTGCAGGACAAACCTTACTCCTGGACCAGACTACTCCAATTCTATCCATGCTGCTTATACAAGGTACAAGAAATAAAGCACAGGCTAAAATAATTAATAATAAAGATACTATCATACTTTGGTAGCATACCGAAACAGAAATCTTCACAGATTTACAAATAAGAAAGATTTGAGGCTTTGCACGGTGACAATTGGTATGTGGATCGGTTTGCCGAAACAACATGTAAGAATCGTTTGTACTTTCGCACTTGTATTTCGTTCGCACTTCTCATAAGGTACGTCTCAACATTTCGACTAGCCTGCTCTAGTCATTATCAGGAGGAGATGTATTTATAACTTACAGGGTATAAAGATGGTGATGGTAGATTATCGTTCAAGTCTGCCTGAAATGCTGTATTTATATCATGATTTTCAAAATACCGTTTTCAAGTTTTTCACTGTTCTCTCAAAATGTGGGCACCGTATGGTACTGGAAATTTCACAGATGATGACTGTTACTGTATCTTTCGTGATGTTTTTGCCCTTGCATCTGCATTTCTTTGACAAAAACCAAAGTATGATATTACCTTTAATCAAAGCTCATGCTACATTCTGTGTGGATATATTATTCAGTATTGTATCTTGAATTAAGTAAGAAACAAGCTGAGTGTCCTTATAATACTTTCTTTTTCAAGGTGGTTCGTTGATTTTTGACGAGAAAGACCTAGAGCTTCACGCTGAGAACATTCTGATAGTTGACGGAGGATTACTACAGATTGGTACAGAGGAGGAACCATTCCAGCACCAAGCTACGATCACGATGCACGGCCACGTGCGATCCACTGAGCTGCCTCTGTTTGGTGCCAAGACTCTAGCTATCAGGAATGGAACCTTGGACCTGCATGGTGAGATACAAGTAGGCCTACTCCAAAGTAAACAATTTGTCCTAAACAGCATATCTAGGGATAATCAGCTATTAGTGCTCGACGGTGCACAATGTTGGTTTAAGTGTTCGATGGCTCACGATGTTGGTTGAAAGGTAGCGACGTTTCGGCTGCAGACTTAATAGCCTTTATCAAGCTCGAGAAAGTCTAGCAGTCTGCAGCCGAAATGTCGCTACCTTTCAACCAACATCGTGAGCCATCGAGCACATAGCTTCTTACCAATTTTCACAATAAACAACCTCTTTTCTAGTATGGATGATATTTCAGGGTAGGCATGGGACTTGAGAATCTCGATCACTACTATGCACCTCACCTGGCTATTGGATGCATGTACAGCAGTTTTATTACTGTCAAGTAATAGAGAGATGGAGTGAAACCTTAATTCAGCGACACTTTCTTAGTCAAATTAAAGAGAGTCTGAAAGATTTAAGTGCTAGCTATTGGTACCAGGGGCCAATTTCATAAAACTGTTAAGCACAAACATTTGCTTAGCACAAAAATGTCTCGGCCAATAAAACAAACCACCATTGAAAATTCCATTTGATATTCATGGTCAGCGAACAACAACCAAAGAACAATCACAAGTGATACACAACACATGGAAATTTGGTTGTTAACCCTGTTTTTATTAAGACAGAAATGTCATGCTTAGCCAATTTTTGTGCTTAACAGTTTTATGAAATTGGCCCCTGCTTGCAAGCTCTTGAAGTAATTTTTGTTAAGGAAACTGCTTTTTATTAACTGAAAGACTTAAAAGATTTCAACTTGTTCTATCAGGGCAACGGATCCCAGTCACTTGGACTCGCCTAGCAGAGACAGCAGTCCAGGGAGCAGTCACGATTAGAGTTGAGCATGAGGTGACGTGGAAGGCTGGGGATGAGGTGGTCATTGCTACCACTGGATACCGACATAGCCTTTATGAGAATGAAAAAGTTACTCTTACTGGTAGGTTTGTTGTTTGTGACCATCACGCTAGTAGATATCATTAAAGGTACTTTGGTCGCATACCAATACAGATAACTTACAGGGTATGAAGATAGTGATGATGGTAGAAACATACCGTGAATTGTTCTGTCTGAAATGATGTATTGTTCCAGAAAAGAGTACAACCAAAGACCAAAAACAGTTTTGATCTCGGGGTGAGATCAAAACTCCTGTGAATGGATTTTAAAATACCATTTTCTCAAAAAGTAGGCACCGTATGAGACTGGAAATTTCACAGATCTATATATTTCTTGATATTTTTGCCCATGAGTCTGCATTTCTTTGACAAAAACCAAAGTATGGAGCTACCTTTTAGGGACATCCATAAGAGTTTTGAACAAAGAATCAAAGTTTTGTTCAAGGAGTCAAGATTCAAGAGAGTGTAATCAAGACAGGAGTCTCGTCTAGGATTTCATGAAGGTCAACTGAAGATCAAGTCTTGTCCTCCTATAATACACAGGCGTGTCATCAGATGGAAGAGATTTGACTTTCACACCAGCTCTGAGATACGACCACTTTGGTATCAGTCAGGTCATCGATGGCGTCGAGCTTGAAATGCGTGCTGAGGTGGGACTGTTAACGCGTAATGTCAAAGTCCGTGGATCAGTTCAAGAGGAATGGCTTGAAGACTACGACGCCTGTCCAGAAGACTTCAACACAGGTTCGTGGTGAAAATTCCTCCAAAATGCTTGGAGTTAGGAGGACCTGATGTTTCGATCCTAGCAGGATCTTTCTCAAAAGCCTTTGAGAATGTACTCTGTAGAATTTGTGTTGTAACCTCACAGTTTCTCTGGCAAACTTTGGTAGATTGAATTTGTGTGTTTATATTTTCTTTTTGAAATTTTGCCTCAATGTCTGGCTATATTTGGTATCTGGCTTCTACCCATAGTGGCCTGCAAAGTGGCCACTATAAGCCTTTCATGAGTTAAAATTGAACAATTTCTGGTACACTGACTTCCTTCTCTGTACGTAACATAAAAACCTGAACTCTCCAGACCAAAGACACTGTTGCTATGTCATAATGATTTGATGCAAGCTTTTGCGTAGTTACATAATAGCTATAGCTAGATGTCTTGCACCAATGTACTGTTCAAAATGGATACGAATGGCACAGAGGAACCAGTCCAGTCCAGAGATGGGTATCGCTATGCATAAGCTTGCCCCGAATCATGTGATATAGCAACAGTCTTTAGTCTGGGAAATTCAAATGGGTGTTTATGTGATATGAAAGAAGTATGTGCATCAGTTACTGTTGAGATTTAACTCGCATATATATGGCTTATATTCTGCATTCTTAACTCACTCGTTGCGCTTGATATTTTCAGGTCAGTTTGCTACTCAGACATGCTTCCTGGGCAAACTGGGAGAGGAGACGGGAAGCGACCAGTTCGGCTCCCAGATCATGTTCTTTGCCGTTGAAGAGCAACAGATCAAAGGTCGCATCGAGTATGTAGAGGTCACCCACGCGGGTCAAGCTTTTCGGCTGGGCCGCTACCCTATCCACTTCCACATGAGCGGTGACGTGACCGGTTCATATGTCCGCGGCTGTGGTATCCACAACACCTTCAATCGTGCTGTGACGATTCACGGGACGCACAATCTTCACGTTGAGCATAATGTGGCCTATGAAATCATGGGTCATGCCTTCTTTATGGAGGACGGTATTGAGACGGGGAACACCATCGAGTACAATCTCGGCATGTACGTCCGTCCAAGTAGCAGCTTGTTGAACGTAGACATCACTCCGGCTGCCTTCTGGATTACAAATCCGGATAACATCGTCAGGCACAACGCAGCGGCGGGAGGCTCACATTTTGGATTCTGGTACAACATGCCCACCCACCCTGAGGGTCCTTCCTTCACGCCATCCATCTGCCCTCGCAATGTCCCATTGAGGGAGTTCCGAAACAACACAGCTCATGCCCAGGGCTGGTATGGCCTTTGGGTTTTCCCGACGTACCATCCTAAACAGGGTGGCGGCTGCAGTGCCCAGGTGGATGAACCGGCTATATTTGACTCCCTTTATGCCTGGGAGACAG
This sequence comes from Astropecten irregularis, assembly GCA_963971285.1. Taxonomy (NCBI): domain Eukaryota; kingdom Metazoa; phylum Echinodermata; class Asteroidea; order Paxillosida; family Astropectinidae; genus Astropecten; species Astropecten irregularis. Next base: position 4,351,684 of record OZ020254.1, read on the forward strand.
AGAGAGGCGCGGAGGCCGTTGAAGTCGGTGCCGTCCAGTTCCACAACTTTGTCATCTCAGATGCAGAAATGGCAGGAGTGGAGTACCAGCAGACCATGGCCCCATGGGGTGAAGATGGAGCTTTGATCAAGGATCTTGTGGTGGTTGCTTACAGTCAGATATCGGAGGCCAGAAAAGCAAAGGAGTGCACAGAGGCGGGCATCAGGGGTCCGCAGCTGGAAGGACTGACCGTCCACGGAGCTAAATTCATCAACTTTGACCAGGACCGCTGCGCAGCACTGGCTTACTGCTCCAAGTGCAGAATCAATCAAGGAGGTTACTCTGTGCGTCTCAAGGGTCTGGAGTTTTTCAACTCTCCGAATAAAGCCGCCTTCGAGTGGGAGCATGAGTGCTGGTTTGAGGATCTGGATGGATCACTGACTGGTACCCCCAACCACATCGTCCTCCCGAGCAATCCCAATCTTCCTCCAGCCGCATGCAGTGCAGATGCCAGCTACAGCCTGGGTCTAGTACCGGGTTCCTCCTGCGATGACACCGTCCATCTCCATCGTCTTGCATTCAATAATGCATCACCCTCCTCATTGCTCAGGAAATCAGCACTCTTCACCAACGCCCACGGGACTTCGGTCGTTCCATATCTATTGGAACGCCTGACACATCCCGAAGGCTGGATGGTAACTCTGATCAATGGAGAGAATTATAACATGAGCTTTCAGGATGTGGGCCAAGTCACCAACACCACCTACGATGCAACCTTCTACGGCTACAAGGACGGGGACTATGTGCTTATCAGTCACGTGTTTACCCAGATCCCAGACAGCTTTGCTATCAACGGTCAGATTCGCAACTCGACGGAGAATGTTCCAACTTATGAAGGCAACCAAAATGCAGACTTTCATTTTGAAGAGGAGACCCGGACATTGACCTATCTTGGTAAGTTTTCTGGGTCCAAGTCCATGGCTCTCAGTATTCATCACTATAGACCCTAATGTAGCTACAGCAGAGTGTTCTATTCTTAACCCGGCCCAATTTAATGGAATCCGTTATCGATATCAAAAATTCTTCACTTTAACTTTAATAGCAGATTTCTTTTTGCTTATGGTTAGTGTATTTGACGGGAGAGTGTTCTTTTTGTTAACAGTAAGCAAGAATTTCTGCAGTATGCATAATGACAGCGCATTAGCAGAAAATAATAACAGTTACCCTAGAAATTCTTTGCTAACCGAAAGTCTTGCTTACGGATTCCATGAAATAGATTTCGCATGTAGCAGTGCTCGTAAGCACAAAAATAGTCCGTAACGGATTCCATGAAATTGTGCCCTGGTTTATTCTTTTAAAGCTAAGTATATTTTTTGGAGTAAAACACAACAACAACACACTGATAGTTACATAAGTTGCATTTTATTTTCAAGTCATTGGAAAGTGAACAAAGAAAAGTTGATTAGAGCGGGATTCGAACCAGCGACCACTGGAATACCATACTAGGGTTACCGCCAACATAAGGCTGGATAGCTCAGTTGGTAGAGCGCCGGTACGGTATTCCGAATCCCGCTCCAGTCAGTTTCTTTTGTGGTTATTTGATGAGCATTTTATTTTTGTCATCATGCAGTGTCTGGGAAAGGCGAGTCAACCGCTGTAGATTATGACATACATCCTAACGTGTATAGATGCTACTATGAGGACTGCCTGGTCCCTGACGTTCAGCCTCCCCCTGAGGTCCGACCGGATGATTTCAAGCTCTGGTCTGATGTGGCATCTTGGGACAGCGGGAGTCTTCCAGCTGACGGTGATGATGTCACAATACCTGCTTGTAAGTTAAGCGATCTTTGGTGGCAGTTTGATTCAAACCTCTACTCACCCACCCCACCCTCCAGAAACCTCCAATCCCCCCTCCCACCCTCCGCTCCCCTGCTCCACCTTCCTTCTTCACTTTCTGCCCCTTCCTCCTCCCAACCTCCACCTCTTTACCCCACCTTCCACCTTCCTCCCCCATTCAGTCTGTTTCCGAACCATACATCACAACTTGATGCCACAACTACTTCAAAACCTTTTCATCTGCTCTGTATCAGATGGAACACTTGGGGTATAAAAGTTAAAAGACAAGCTTTCTTAGGCATAAGTACCAGATTGATCGAACTGCTCCTCTCTGTACACTAGAACAACTCTCAAAGCATATCAACCTTTCGATGAACGATGAATCTTTCGAAAACGATGGAATGAACTTGGTATTCAGGTCAGGGAACATGTTCACTGAACACTACCTCTCAGCCAACATCATGAGCCATCGAACACTTAGCTTCTTATAATTTTCCATGATGACTAACCTCTTTTCTAGCAACAAGCAATACATTTTTATTGATGTTAAGATATCAATGTTCTGTTTTTGGCCTGTTTTTTTCGTAGCTGTCTGGATGGTTGCTGACATGCAGCTCCCCACCATGAACAAACTCACCATCTACGGCGGGCTGGAGATCGAAGACACTCGGGATAATAAATTGGAAGCCACCTACATCTTGATCCATGGTGGACGTCTTGTCGTTGGGTTCAGTGCGGATGCACCATTCCAGCATAACATGAGGATCGTATTGAATGGTCATCACCTTACCCCTGATCATCCATTGCCCAATGGGCCCAATCTAGGAGCCAAATCTCTGGGTGAGTCACTTCTCTTTAATACAATCATCAAATAACCACAAGGGAAACTGACTGGAGTGGGATTTGAACCAGTGACCACCAGAATTCTGTACTGAAGCTCTACCAACTGAGCTATACATCCCTATGTTGGCGGTGTCCCCAGTAGTCAATTATCTTTGTTCTTTTTGCCAGTCGGAAGCCATGAAACAGTTCCAGTGTATAACTCCTGTTATCCTTCATTTTACAACTCCCTTTTTTGCCAATTTTAATTTGCTTAGAATTATCATATCGGTAGAGCAGTGACAGATGCATGCTCATAATAAAGGATAATAGATGTTACATTAACAAACGTAACATTAGAACTAAGTAAGGCTTGCGGATACACCATAACACTCTTCTTGGAAGGTGTGTGGTCCTGAGAAGGACCGATGAGAGTAAATGTCTTGACGTTTCGGCCAGTGTGCTCTGGCCATCCTCAGGAGAGAGAGTGCCAAACAGTGTACATGTAACATTACCACAGTCATTGCCCAACATATTTGAATGTTTCAACTACCTTTAACCACCACCCACATCCTTTGCTTTAGAGTACAACGCGGCATCATCTGTTGCTCTTTCCCTGTTGGTCTTTCTATAGGTGTATTTGGAGGTCTTGATTTCCACGGCATTCCCCATCCCATCTACTGGACTCAGCTTGCAGCTCCAGTCTCTCCAGGAGACAGCACCCTGACCGTGACTGATCAGACTGACTGGAAGGTCGGGGATGAGATCGTTGTTGCTACAACTTCTTACGAGGCCTGGCAGACCGAGACGTTCAGGATAGAAGCAGTCATGGATCCATCTACGTTCCAAATCAACGGAACCTTTGCGTTCAAACATATCGGTGGGTTGAAATAAATCTTGAAATATTTACCATTTCTAGTTTATGGCCATACCGTTGTTTAGGGGGTACAAATTAATCCAAAAAATGTATTTCGTGAAAAAGGGTTGTCATCAAACCAGCGGCGTATCTAGAGAAAACGGCGCCCGGGGCAAGCAGTACAATTGCGTCCATAATTCCAACTTCTGATGCCAATGAAAAAAAAAAAAAATCAGACAATTTGAAATTGGAATCTTTCTTTCTTTGTTCATTGGATTATATTTCCAATAACTTCAACAGTACTACAGGTACCGGTTTTTGCCTTTGTGTTTTTTGTGGCCCCTAAAAAGAGGTTCTCCTAAAAAGTGGCCCCTCCTAAAAAGTGGCACCCTGGATAGCAAGTTACAATGACTTTGGTGAAATCGACTCCAGCACTAATACATAACCTACAGTGGGTGTAAATGACATTTATAACAGCATCACTCCCAAGCTGATGGTTAATGTGCAAGAGCCCTTTAATAAGGCCTAAACAAAATGTTTGTGTTGCCCTCAGCGACCGACCATACAATGCCAAAACTTTGGATCGGGATTTTTTTTTTTCCTCCGAGTCCTAAAGTATAAAAACTCACAATTTTTGACAGAAAATGTAAGATTTAGCTGTAAAAAAGCGAAAAAAACAAAACAACCCAAGACCGTTGATTTATATGCCCTGGTGACCATGTGTATGAACGACACAGTATTTATTCTTAAATGTTTGAAGGTCGACCCCCAAAAGATTTTTTTAAAAATGGACCGACCAATCCAAAATTTAAATTTTTCCAATTGAGGAAAACTTTTTTTTGGCCTAATCCTGAGGTATATTTTGAAGCAGTGTCTTTAGCCAGGGAAATATGAAATTTTGAATGTCCACATGCTATAAAATCAAGTCAGTGTAATAGACGTACATTTATTCTGTCCTTACATTTTCATTATGACTTCAGCCCACTATACAGCAGACTATATCTTAGCCGCAGAGGTGGGACTTCTCACACGCAACATCAGGATTGAAGGCAACGAGTATGACGGCCTCTTCCGGGAGTCTTTTGGGGCTCGAGTCCTCGTTGGTCAATTCTTCCAAGAAGGAGTAGAATATAAAGGTAAAATATTCAAGCAAATGTTATATGGGTCTGGGCCCAATTTCATGGAATCCGTTACCGTAAAATAATTATCTGCTTTGAGTTCAGCACGCCAGGCCACAGCACCCCTAATGTCCTTTAAATTAGAAACTTAGACATTATCAAGTAATTTGTTCTGAATACAGGTCAGAAATTCAATCATTTCACAAAACACCAAATATGTGTTTTCCAGGACATGCCCGTTTCTCTAACGTCCAGTTCTACCACACCGGCCAGGAAGGTTGGCCAGACTACTACGACCCCCGCTACTCTCTGGCATTCCTGGACGTCGGAGTGGTCACCGAAGCTTTACCGTCCTGGATCAAGGGTTGTAGCTTCCACAGCGGCTTCAGTCCGGCCATCGGTGTGTATGGAACCAATGGACTCCTTGTCATGGATAACGTAGTGCATCACACTGTCGGACCTGGTAGGTTGCAGATGTTGGAAGCATTTTTCTGTTTCACTTGGAAACTTTCCCAAGACTTTTACATTCTAACGTTAAAGTTTTTACATTCTCTCCTGGACTCATTTCTGTTATCCATCCTCACTTGACTAAAAGTAAAGATCCCCGCTAAAGATTGAAATGTGAAATCCACGCTAATGTTTACAGGTGTGATTGTATGGGGTGAGGGCAACCAACTGATTCACAACTTGGTGACCCTGGTTGTCTTCCCTGGCACCTATCAAGATCGATTCGAGCAGGAAAACTTCGTGTGGAACGCCGGTATAGAGATAGACAAAGCAGATGATATTGTACTCATCAACAATACAGTAGCTGGCTCGGAGAGAGTAGCCTTTAAGATAAAGGGCGAGAAATGTGACGGTGCAGCTACTTGGTCTGGAAATGTCGCTCACTCCACGCTGCACGGTATTCACCTGTTCCTTACCAGCCAGCCTGAATGTACAACGATTGCAAACTTTCTGGTGTACAAGAGCTGGGATTTTGGTGTCTATTACCAGGTGAGAAAATGTCTATATGTTGGTGATTGTGGACAAGTGGGGCAATAAAGTATTTGGAAAAGAAAATAGCTTCTACGTACTGCTCCAAAATGATACTTTTGACTTTCAGCAAAATGTTCCTGAGTGCTTAAAACCCTAGATTGAAGACATCTCTGCAATATTTCAATGTAAAAATAACATTTTCTAACCCGCTTGTTGCCAACTTGAAAACAGCCTGTCAGTCGCGTACACTCTTGACGCCTGATTAGTCCGGTGCCCAGACCTAACAGTCTGAACAGATCCAGAATCTTCAGAGTGATTTGTTTTGTTTCAATCCTTACTTTAAAACAATGTTAACACATCTTTGTTAACTGTGCTTGTTTTGCCCCATTTCCAGATCAAGTCGAGTGTTAGAATGACCGGACTGACCCTAGTGGACAATAAGGTAGCGGTCATGCCTCTCGTGATTGGTCCCAACGCACTGACCCATCAAACGGCCGACATCTTCACTGACCTGGAGAATTCCATCATTGTTGGAGTCAGTGATTCTTTTGACTGTACGGCAGATGCTGTAAGTCTACCACTTAACGTCCAGTTGCATATTGATCAATTGCTATGACTGGTCAACATTTTGCGGCAAACCCTCCTGAAGACGAACAGATGCACGCTGTTCGAAACTTCGAGAGTTTAAACCAACAATTCTTCTCAGAACCACACACTCACAGAAGAGATTACATGGTGTCACCGCAAACCTACTTTATTTAATTAACCTCAACTACTTGTGTATTCTAGGAATGTTTGATTTAAAGTATGTGAGTTTTCCTATTGTCATTTACTTGACCTTAGCGTAGCGAGAAAGAAAACTCTCCCATAAAATACACTAACTGTAAGCAAACAAATGCTGCTATCGTAAGTGAAGAAATTTTGCTTTATACGGTAACGGATCCCATGAAGTTGGGCCCTGGTCATTTCAGGAAGATTCAATCGATAATGGGAGACTTTGGAGAACCGGTCTTCAAGTCTACAGCGCACGCGCACGCAATTGTGAGCATGCGCACGTTGTTTTGCGCCTACGCTGTTGTGCGTGCACGTGCGCTGTTGACTTGAAGAGCAATTCTCAAAAGTCTCCCATAAAGTCCTCAACAATGACACTGAATTTAAATAAATCATTTGTAATGTAGCTGCGGTTTACAAGAATGGAAGTTCAATATTTGTTCATTGTCAACCTTCTGCTGCAGGTGGAGCCAGAGAATGCCCCTCAGAGTCAGGCCCAGAGAGGCCCTCGGGCCCCTGGGCAGGGCCATGCCGGCTTCGTCTGGGCGACTTTTGTCTCCTCAGTAAACCTAGCGCCCAAATTTGCATTTCACCAAGCAGTGAATTATCCGACAATCAACGGCATTAGCAGGCTTGAACGTGAGTACAAGTTCCAACTATCGATGATCCATCTTTTAGTTTTGTAGGATTTTCAAGTGAACAGGCTTGAAATGCCGACTATAGGCACCATAACTTTGTTTGAGTCCAAATCCATATCAGGATTTCACTTGTGTTTGTATTACACGTCAAATCAAGTATTGGAAATTTGAATAGAAATACTGGCGTAACTAGGGAAAATGGCGCTCGGGGCAAGCGCTAAAATTGTGCCCCTAATTCCAACTTCTGATGCCAATGAAAAACAAATCAGATAATTTGGAAATGGAATCTTTCTTTGTTTGTTCATTGGATTAGATTTGCAATAACTTCAACAATACAGCTACTTTTTGGTGTTTTTTTTTTTTTTAATTTGTATTTTTTGCGCCCCCTACAAAGTGGCGCCCTGGGCATGTGCTGCACCCCTATATGGCACTTACTAGGTATTATATTTTCAATAACAGATGTGATCTTCCGTGGATTTGGCGAGCATTGTGGCAAGACGGACGTGGCTATTATGACCAATCCAGCCAGCGAGAATGCTCAGCATCCAATGGTCACTTCACATATCACACTGGATAATGTTGATGACAGACGCAAGGTTTATATTCACAGACCAAATGTTTGGTACGTCCTCTCAGTTACTCATGAGACTTTATACTGAGTCTTGAGTCTCAATTGAGAAGCTTGTTTCGCTGAGTTCAATTTGATCTGAGTCACATTTGCCCCCGTATGCTCCCATTTTGGCAAGTGCATTAGGCACTCGCCTCTCACCAATGTGGTCCCGGTTCGATCCCAGCTTGGGTCATATGTGAGTAGAGTTGTGCGTTGGTTCTCTCCTATGCTACAAGGGTTTTTCTCCGGGTTCTCCGGTTTGCCTCCCTCCACAAAAATCAATACTTTTGACCCTCTGACGTGATGTGGGAACCTACTTTGTCAGGGTAGCTATCCTGAGCCAGAGATGCATAGGGCCCAATTTCATGGAATCGGTTTATACAGTAAGCAAAAATTCTTCGCTAAAGATAGCATACTTTTTTCCTTACGGTTAGTAAGGAGAGTTTTCTTTCTTGCTACTCTAAGCAAGGATAGAAACATACTGTTAAAATATTTCTGCCTGAAATGGTGTATTTATCCAGAAATTTGTAAAACAAAGACCCAAAACAGTTTTGACTCGGGGTAAGATCAAAGCCATTCTGTATGTTTTAAACTGAGTCAGGTTTTCGCTATTTTCTTGTGACTCAGATGTCTGATTTTCATTCAGGTTTATTATTTCATATAACATGTTTGATCAGACAAAGTGTGAGCTGTGACCTTTACCAATCATGCATTATACCTTTAAGAATAACTTTCCAAGTAACAGATTTTTGCTTTATTTTTCTTGATGAATAATTTCAGTACAGTGAATCCATCGGACTGTGTGGACATGGACTGTGACGGATTGAAGAAAGCTATGATCAGTGACCTAGACGGAAGCTTGTTGGGTTCGTCAACGCCTGGCACTGTCATCCCTCAGTCTGAATATGAGTGGAATGGTGATCCTAGACGTGGTCTGGGTGATTACCGCATCCCTAAGGCTATGCTAACTAGACCGGATGGCTCCAAGATTCCTGTGGAGGAGAAAGCTCCAAATAAAGGTAAGGAGATCTACTCAGTGCTGTGAGACTCGAGACTGGACTCGAGACCGTTTTTGCCGGACGTGGTCTCGGACTCGGACTCGGAGGTTCATGACTCGGACTTGTCCTCGAACTCGGCCAAGCCCTATGTTGGCGGTGTCCCTAATATAATCAATTATCTTAACTCTTTACTCACACTCACTCAAAAAAATCCAATGAAAACCATTTTGGAGTAATTGTAACGTGTATTGTATTTATTTTTTCTGAATATTGTCAGTATATCTAGTTTTTGGAAAGAGTTGGAAAGTTTGGAAACTTATTAATCTTGTTGAAATGTACAGCATCATCATGCACCATATATTATATTTAATTTGCAGTTAAAGGCTTGTGCTGTTCCTTACATATTGTCTTTTCATTGGATGATTTCATCTCTGACCTTTGACCTTTGAATATTATATATATAGGCATTTACCGTGGTAACAGCAACCAGTGTTCATGGATCGGTGACTGGCAAGCTTATAATTGTCTCGGCATCGATCACATGATGCTGGTGGTTGAGAGTTTAGACGCCGATACCGAAGTCCGACGCATTTCTCCAGTGGCCGTGTACAGTAACGGCTACGTAGACTTAATCAATGGACCCATGGATCACGGATGGTGTAACGGGTGAGTTTCAATCAAAATCAACTGCAGCAAAAGTTCTTTCAGATGTTGAAAAACATCACTTCTGACGACTCGAAGGTAATTTCATCTACTTTGGTTTTTGTCAAAGAAATGCAGATTCATGGGCAAAAATATCAAGACCAATACAGTAAATTAAGTCATCTGTGAAATTCCCAGTCCCATACAGTGTCCACTTTTTAAGAAAACAGTGAAAAATGCCCACAGTAGTTTAAAAATCTTTCCACCATTATTTTTTATCTTCCGAAGATCAAAATTTCTTTTTTTTCTTTTTGGTCATTGGTTTTACTTTTTTGTGATAAATACAGCATTTCAGGCAGAATAATTTTAACGGTATGTTTCTACCGTCACCATCTTTATACCTTGTAAGTTATAGGTAAATCTGTAGAGATTTCTGTTTCGGTATATGCGACCAAAGTATGATAGCACCTTTAAAGTTTGCATTGCAAAATGAGAATACAAAGCCAGGTATAGGCTTGAAAACAAAAATATCATATAAGAATTGGAGATGGAAGAATATTTCTGTCACTTTTTTCTTTCAAGTACTTTTTTTAATGAATGCGATATCCCAAATAATTTCAAGAAACATTTTCTGGGGCCAATTTCATGCAGCTGCTAAGCACAAAAAAATTGCTTAGCACAAAAATGTCTCGTCCAATAAGATAAGCCAACATGAAAAATTCCGTTTGATATTCATGGTCAGCGAAAGAGCCAAAGAACAATCACAAGTGATACACAACTCATGGACATTTTGGTTGTTAATCCTGTTTTTATTAAGACAGAAATTTCATGGTAAGCAAATTTGTGTGCTTAGCAGCTTCATGAAATTGGCCCCTGATTGACTGTATTGTTTTTTGCCTTGGGGTATAACAGGTACACATGCCAGGAGCGAATCAGCACATTTAACCTGATCATAGCATCTATGTTAGAGTATGAGCTCTACTTCACTGGCACCAACCCACAGACAACGCGCTTCCATCTTCTAAATGCTGCCCAGGACCAAGCGGCTGTGATGGGAGTCTGGTACATGAAACCTCAACGCTTGGATGTTTACTACCAGGTAAGGCAAGATCGAATCCAACAAGTTATTCCCATGGCTGGATTCGAACCACAAGAGACTGGTGTCAATTACATAGACAAGTTGCTGTGGTTTTGTGGTCTTGTGTGTCGTACTCAAGATCTCGTGGTCAATCTACAGATTGTGGGTTCCAATCCAGTCATGGGCCATAAATGGTCCTTGCGTCCTTAGGCAAGACGCTTTGCTCCTCTTCACCCAGGTATAAATGGGTGCCCGTGAGGGTAGGGATGGCTTTGGGCGCTTGATTAGCCTCTGTGTGCTTTGAAGGCAGGGGGGCAGCTGTACACTCCCCAGGGAGTTGAGATTGTTTCAGGAATGTAAAATGGGGCCCGATGACCAGGGAAAATAATGGTAAGCGCCATGATGATCTACGTGGAATGGCGTCATATAAAAAACCTGCTGTTATTATTATTTATATTATTTTAGGGATATAATCATCAATACCAATATTGACAACTATATCTGTGTTTTGTGTTTTCTGTGTTTCTCATTATGCCTTTAAATACGGAATATGTTCCAATTTGATCCATCGATCCATTCATGGTTTTGTGTTAAAAAGGGGAAAGGTTCATCATCTTTTGATAAAAACATTGAAATTATATTAGTATAAATCAAAATTACGGAGAATGGGTACATTCCCATAGACTTGTGCACTTCAATAAACCCTTCTTTTTTCCCTTGTTAAATAGTAAAAACCTAGCTGAACCAAACTTAATACACAAAGGTTTGCGCTATGCGGATTTAAAAACAAATTCCAACGATAAAATTCTTGAAATCTAGTTTTTGAGAAAACTTGTTGTATATAGGGAGACATCAAAATTTCTCCCTATACTGACTGATATCAATCTCTTCTAAATGTTCACTTTTTAGATGTTAACTTGTCTCCACAATATGCAATTTTAGAAAAGCGTTTTTTTTTTTTATGTATTGATTTTGTCAGAATCGCTATGTGATTCCAAATAATGCCGACTTTAGTACCGGCGAGCTCATCTGGAAGCCCAAAGATCCTTCCATGCCCGCTGATCAGTACAACCCCTCTCTCACATCCGGCGTTCCTGGTGAGAATTACTTTGAGCGCGACACGCAGACCCTGTGGGTCCTCGTCAAGGGTCCGGAACCCGTCGAGATCCGCACTACGGCTGTCGTCATGGTCTCCTTTGGCGTTCCTGCCGTTTCCGTCGACGACTTCTACGAGAACGGGAATCTGGTCAAGAACCTGGCAGCTCTGCTGAAAGTAGACGAGTCTCAGATCCGTGTCGTTGATGTGATCAGGGAGGCGGGGAAACGAAGACGAAGGCGCCAGTCAGATGGTGAGGGTGAGGTTACCGTTGAGATAGGCCCTCAGCCATTACTAGAGATAGAGGCTCCGGATTCTCCATTGACTACCTCAGCTCCAACAACAGGTAAGTAGATTTTCCTCTGATGATCTTCCCTTTTCCTTTGAGTTTTAATTGCACTGTAATACATTAAATAAATGTTCAGGCTGCTTGGGCAAAACTTTGTGCAGAATCAGGGGTAGGCCTACTAAACAGGTAAACGGGAGGTTGCTGGTTCATATCCCCTCCAAGCAGTCTGCTTGTGCGATGTACCCTTCTCAATACAAGACAATTTTGTTTGCCTGGATAAGTTAAAAAATCATAACCTGTATTTAATGCTTAAAGGTAAGTACAGGATTGGTATCTTACCCAAACAGAAATGTTCACAGATTTACATAGCTTTCAGGGTATGAAGATGGTAGGCCTACTGGTAAAAAAACATACTGTTACAACATTTCCACCTGAAATACTGTATTTATCTAGTAATTAGACAAACGAAGACCGGAAACAGTTTTGATCTCAGGGTAAGATCTAAACCATGCTTTTAAAATTGAGTCAGAATTTTGCTATTTTCTTGTGATTCAGATGTCGGATTGAGCTCAGATTTTCACAGGTTTATTACTTCATGTAGACATGCTGGATGAGACAAAGTGGGAGTACTGTTCTGTGACCTTTACCAATTCTGTATTATACCTTTAATAAAAAAAAAAAAAAATTTCATCCATCTATGGCAAAGCATCGTCCGAGTCGGAAGTTGCCTTGGATTTTGAAGGGCTGCAGATGGTGGCTTCGCAGCTCGCTAATGCCATGCAGTCTGGAGAACTTGCTGAATATTTCGGTGTAGTCATCACTGGCATGACGATGACTGAACCTGTTCCTAAGGCCGTTGACCCAACACATGGCATACGAGCTACCAATGAGACAGGAGGGAGCCCTGATGTTCCTGAAGGAACTAAACCGTAAGTCTTCACTGTCTTACGGTGTATTATATGCTTGGTTATCGTTATTCTTCCTCTTTCCGCTGGTTCCGAACTTCCTAACTATCGTCTATATTGGTTGGTTAGTTGGTCAGTTTGTTTGTTGGTCAGTTTGTTGGTTTGTGGGTAGGGCAGTTGGTCAGCTGGTCAGTTCGTCAGTCTGTCGGTCGGACGGTTGGTCGGTTGGTCAGTAGGTCGGTTGGTCGGTTGATTGTTTGGTCAGCTGGTCGTTTGGTTAGTCTGTCATTCGGACGGTTGGTTAGTTGGATGATCGTTTGGTCATCTGGTCGGTCTGTCGGTTGGACGGTTGGTCGGTTGGTTGGTCGGACTTTTGGTCGGACGGTTGGTCGGTTGGTTGGTTGGTTGGTCAGTCGGTTGGTCGGACGGTGGGTCGGTTGATCATTTTGTCAGTCGGTTTGTCGGACGGTTGGTCAGTCGGTTGGGGAAACGGTTGGTCGGTTGGTCAGTCAGTTGGTCGGTTGATCGTTTGGTCAGCTGGTTGGTTGGTCAGTCTGTTGGTCATTCTGTTGGTCATTCTGTTGGTCAGTCTGTTGGTCAGGTTAGTGGGTTGAGCGTTTGGTTAGTTTGTCAGTTGGTCGGTTGATCGTTTGGTCGGTTGATCGGTTGATAGGGTGGCATGGGTGGCAAGTGCGTTAGGCACTCGCCTCTCACCAATGTGTCCCGGGTTCGAATCCGGCCTGGGTCATATGTGAGTAGAGTTGTGCGTTGGTTCTCTCCTGTGCTACGAGGGTTTTTCTCCAGGTGATCCGGTTTTCCTCCCTCCACAAAAATCAAACACTTTCGATCTCAGGCTGTACTCCGTGATCATATATGGGTTGATGTGGCTGGCAGCTAAGGGCACTCATGAAAGCCTGCTACTCGATCACGTTGAAGTCGCATCCTTCGCAATTCAGCACCCCAGCTGCCAGTAAGGATGATTAGCCTCCCAAATTATTATTATTATTATTATTATCAGTCGGTTGATTATATTTTACGACTGTCATGAATCTGGGGCTCAATTCAGTTTTATCATTCGAGATATTTGCCCGCAGATATGATGAAGTAATGCGAGAAGAGGAAGAGAAAGCCAATTCCCTGGACGGAGTGCAGATTGAGTATCGAACCCCGGACCACATGTTGATCCTGACCCAGCCCGATGGAGCAGCTGTGGGAGAGGTCTTTGAGCAACAGCCTTCTGTGTATGTCGTGGATTCATCGGTAAGCTGAGAGTGATCACAGTCCAGCTGCTTAATAGTCACCCACCAGCAAAGGGCTTGTTTGTTTTGGCACGCAATCAGTGATCTTGCAGATCCACGTCCCATGCAGGATACGCAAAAATGGGATCCGGATCAGCAAGATCACTGATCTCGTGCCTCAAACAAACAAGTCCTATGAATCTTTGGTCAGGCCTGGCATAGACTTGTAGACAAGTTGTTATCGGTCACGGTGATATCGTCTCAAACTGCTCTCATGTGTCTCTTGCGATACTGCTATACCTTCTCACGAGACTTCCGGCTCCGGCGAGATTTCGGCTCTTGGGATCAGCTTCATTCTGAAGAAGTAGATGTTGGTCCTAAGAGCTGAAATCATAGCATCATTGCGAGAGTTGAGAGGATGTCACCGCGACATCTAAGGTCTTGTCTACAAGTCCAGGCCTGTCAGTGAGTCTGTAGCACTCACAGATGTTGCTCCTCCTACAAGCAACATGTATTGATTCCTGATAAACATTTCTTTGCAGTATAAGGTCTTGACAGTATGTGTCTGTCTGTTTGCTGGATCAGTATAGACACTAAGAATTACCTTTTGTCTTTGATTAGTCTGCCAAAAATTCATGAAAACTTGAAATTTGGATGACCATTCTGCTCTGGCTGAGGACAGGTGTAGATCTGGCAGTGGCAGCAATCTTACAAATTGGAAATGTGGGTATTATTGGCATAAAGTGGGCTGAATATGTCAAGGAATACTGCATCCTTGCTATGTATTTCTTTGATCCCCTTTGCCCCCTTGTACAAATGTTCTTGTCAACTCACACTCCTTTTTGATTTACCCTCAAAGTTCCACTGCCATTTTTCCACCATAGGGGAATCTGATTCCACAGCTGGGAGCTCCCTCCAATCCATGGCAGTTGACCGCATCAGTGAGTCCCTCCAGTCCTGACGCTGCTGCCGTCCGCCTCGCCGGCAAACTGACCGTCCCATTCGAAGGCAGTTGGGCCAACTTCACCAATCTGACCATCGCAGATGAGAGCGCTTCAGGTCGAGTCATCTTGGACTTCAAGATCACGTACCTTACTCCTTCTGTCCTGGATGCCATCAGTTCTAGTGCTTTTGATGTCGTGGTCTTACCGACTAAGAGGATTCAGCTAAGATTCTTGGCGGACTACGACCAGGTGGCTTCAGGAAAGGAAGCTCTACTTCAGACAGCCTTCCTGGATTATGCAGGATCCAAGTACGACAGTGTCAAACTCAGAAATGTCTATATTCAAAAAGGTATCATGTCCTTCACCTCCAAATATTTACATCTTGCTAATAGCATTTTATTTTTATTTTTATTTGCATACTAATAAATTGAGATAACATTTGATTTAAGAAACAAGTCCAAGTAAAAAAACATAAAATAACCACAAGGGAAATGACTGAATTTAAAGTCATTGAAAAGTGAACAAAGACAAATTGTCAGGAGCAGGATTCGAACCGGTGACCTCCTGAATACTGTACAGGTGCTCTACCAACTTAGCCACCAGCTGGATGGCTCAGTTGGTACGGTATTCAGGAGGTCACTGGTTCAAATCCTGTTCCGGTAAAATTTTTTTCAATTTTCAATAAAAAAAACCTTTAAAGAAATAAAGACAAAGTTCAATTGTCAGACAATTCCTGTGCCGTGTGCTATTAATGAATCTATTGACCTTTGATCTCTCCACCAGGTTCCATATTGATCTCATTTGACATGAAGGGTGATGATGTGGATGAAGCCATCAAAGCTCTATGGACTGATATTCAAACTGGGCAATTCATTCTAGAGTTTGACGGTCATACATTGACGGCAGACGACGATTTTATGCTGGTTGATGGGCGGGACTACGGTCCAGTGGATGTAAGTTACCTGTGTGTATAATTCCTAATTAAAAAAATGTAAAAATGTAATGTAAATACCATTTACAACCAGACATTTGAAATGCTGCCAAAGCTTTAATTGACTTATTTCAAATTATCAATTGGCATATGAAGTACAGTATGTGTTCATTGCTCTTACATTTTTTTCAAACTCTGATAATTGCTTAGCTGTTAAAATTGATTTGATACAAGTAATAAACTGCTGCAACGTGCTCATCAGCCGAAATAATGACCTAAAATTTATCAAATGCTTGGAGTTAGGAGGGCGTTTTGATCCTAGCAGGATCTTTATTGAAGGGCCTCTGATAAAGATCCTGCTAGGATCGAAACGCGACGGGCCCTCCTAACTCCAAAATTGATTTGAAACCGATTTTTCTTTATTAGTTCACATTCACATGTTTTTCCTTGTCTTTTAATACAGTTTTTTCCCACTGAAATCACAAATAATGTGTTTTTTTTAATGTGTAGGTCCCAGTATATAAGGGTTTGCCTGGTTGGGCCATTGCACTGGTCGTCATATTCACAGTAGCCACAATCCTCAGCCTTCTACTGATTGCTTGCAGGATGGTTGCTAGGAAAGGTGAGAATTAAAAATCACAAGAGGGTGCTTTACTCAGGCTCGGTTCTAGAACCAATATTTTTTGGGGGGCTAGAAGAGCCATTATTTTTATTGGGGGGGGGGGGGCTAGAAGACCTAATATTTTGGGTTCTTCTAACACTCGCTTCTGCTATGTCTTATAAGACGCTGAAAAACATGCACTACGCGTTTTTTTTTAATGTAATTGGCGCCTAATAACTGAAAAGATCTATTTTTTTCAAGATTTTTTTTTATCAATCGCATTTTGGGGGGGGGGGGGGGGTGGTGGGCTAGACAAAAAAAAAAGTTTGTTTTTTTTGTTTTGTTTTGGGGGGGATCTACAGCCCACCCTAGCCCCCAAAAATATTGTCTTTTGTAATGTCCTTCCCTAAATATGAGCAATGACTTATTTTCAGAATCTTGTCATTCTTGTTTGTCATCTTCTCCGAAGGTCCGAAGCTAGCCTCTCCCGATGACATTCCTCTGACTGAGCAAGTTCGTAGTCATTTCCCAGGCTCAAATAAAGCTTGCATTCCTCTCATTGAAGTTGATTCTGAGACGGACGACCCACAGTGAGTTTCCATCATTTCCATAAATGAAAGAAAAGTCTTTAAAAGAAATATCATACTGTGGTTTTTGTCAAAGAATTTCAGATTCACAGGCAAAAATATCAAGACAGATACAGTAACAGTCATCTGTGAAATACCCAGTCCCATACGGTGTCCGGCTTTTTTTTTTTAGAAAACAGTGAAAATGCCCAAAAATCTTTTCACAGGATTTTGGATCTTCCGGAGATCAAAGTTGTTTTTGGTCAATTGGTTTTACTCTTATCTTTAATGGTATGTTTCTGCCGTCACCGTCTTTATACCTTGTAAGTTATAGGTAAATCTGTGAACATTTCTGTTTCATTATGCTACCAAAGTATGATATTACCTATAAGTAGTAGTAGGTAGTATCATGCTTTGGTAAGCAACCAAAACAGAAATGTTCACAGATTTACGTATAACTTTCTGGGTATGAACATGGTGCTGGTAGAAACTTTAAATACCGTTAAATTTTTCCCGCCTGAAAAGGTGTATTTATCCAGAAATTTGTAAAACAACGACCGAAATTCTTTTTGATCTTTTAAAAGATCAAAAATAAAAGAGAAAAGACTTAAGAAATACTGTGGCTGTTTTTCACTGTTTTCAGTGGGCAGTGTATGGGACTAAAATTTTCACAGATGACTGTTACTGTATCTGTCTTGATATTTGTGCCCATGAATCTGTATTTCTTTGATAAAAACCAAAGTATGATATTACCTTTAATTTGTAGATGTGACAATTGCAGCAGTATTCATTATAACTTTGTATGTTGAAGTTTCTGTTGAGTGTTTTGTTGTGTCTACTACTTGTAGTAATTTTCATTATGACAAGACTTCACATCTTATAAGAATGATTGCTGTTTCTATGGCAACTCATCACCATGTCTTTTTATTTGTTGTCAAGATTCAACAGTCTGAGCGACATGAGAAGTCGTAACAACTCTCCGAGACGAACCCCCGAGATTGAGATCACATCCTTGCCGCCTGGCTTCACGGAGGCAACGGGCCAAGAGGAACGATGTAGGTAGACTGAGTGACTCATACAATCACATATTGTTGGGAAATTAAATGTCAACAATGAGGCATGCTTGATTGATCATCGTATCTTACATCGGTACCTGGGCTAAATTTCACCAAACACTGATGCCCTTTTCCAAACTTCGGCTCCTGCTCCGGCTCCGGCTCCGGCTCCAGCTCCGGCTCCAGCTCCGGCTCTTGCTCTGGCTCCGGCGTTGTCATCCATATGCTGAAAATATAGGTTGTGGCTTTTCATTGAAGCTGAAGCTCTGTTTCATTGTCCAAAATAGAGTATCTACTTCACAACTGCAGCCAAAAGCCTCCATTTTGATACCCTTTATTTTCGAATGGATTCACAGAATGGAGCCGGAGCCAGGCTGAGGGTGCTGTTTACTCGAAGCAACACCTGTCTCAGTGCAAATGATAATACAATCGATAGTTCGCTTGTTAGTTTGTTTTGTTTCCATGTAAACAATGCATTGGTTGATTTTTGTCAGATATGAAATACAATGATTACTTTGACCATAGAAACATCAAAGCAACATCGACTAGAGAATAAGATGAATCGGGGGGGGGGGGGATACAACTTATAGAAGTAAATTAGAACTAGTAATACATGTACTTTATGAATACATGAATGTAAATTCTTAAAAACAAAAAAATTAAGTAAAATACAAGAGGAATTTAAAATGGGAAGACACGTTTCTGATGAAACATGTTTTTGCTTAGTTGAGATGTGTATTTCATTTTGCTGGACTTCAGTATGTAGAGCAGTTTAATTATACCCTTGCTATAGGTCTACCATGCATAGAATTGTCGTAGAAGACATGAAATGTTTGGACTAAATTATATTGTAAAAATGCTTTTTTCTTCTTCTTCTAGTCGTGGATGAGCGCACAGAGATGGTGGTACAGATCAAGAACCCAAATAAGACACTGCAGAATCTCTGCACCGTCCAGGCCAACAAGGCCGGTACGATACGCGCCTTACGTGCAGACATAGAGGGCGCCCTCCCAGGCAAGCTGCAGGGCAAGAACTTCGTCCTCTTGGACAAATATCTGAGGGACATCGACGGCATCCTGGAGGAGACAGTGACCCTCATTGAGATGTATCAGACCAACGATGTTGTGATTCGTTGGGTGGAGGAAGATGGTAAGGCCGTGTCCCCAATTTCAGGCTGCGGCAAGGAATGACAATTTGGCTCATGCACAAGCTCTTCCATAAAGGATTCCGTGGGCCCAACATACAGGAATCCACATTTTAACTGAGTTACTTTTACTTTTCAATAGCGCTCCGCACTTACGCTAAAAATAGCACTGGATCTCAGACAAACATTGCAATCATGCGCGTGTGTGCTTGTGCGCGTCCATGTACACTACGCGTTTGAGACAATGTTTGTCTGACAGCCGGGGATTTTGTGACGTCATTAGTGCGGAGCGCTATTCAATTCAATTTTGGTTTATTAAGACCACCCAATAAAAAGTCTGAAGACTAAAAATATGAAGTTTACAATAAATTAGTATACATGATGATCATTTCTATTTTATTTACAAATTTTATGTAAATTTACAAAACAGTTAATTAAAATATAAATTAACTTTGGCACAAAACAAATAACAGTGCACATGATATTAAAAGGGAAAAGAAAAACACAGACATTAAGTTTAAAAGGGGCCCTAAGTTAAATCAATTAAAATGATTAAAGTATCAATTTTATCAAGATAATTTCCCGCTTTTTCTGCTTCCATCTTTTTTCAGATGAGTGCAAGCTGTGTGTATGCGGTCTAGTGGGTCAATACCAGTGCTCGCTCTGTCATCGTCAAGCCTACTGTAGCCCTATGTGTCAGTCCTCGGATTGGATCAACCACAGCAAGCAATGTGGCAATGTCAAACCTGTCAGCCAAGGATACCCATGAATCAACCTGAACAATTTCCCTGCCCTGCTTAGCACAAGAAAATCGCTAACCATGAAATTTCTGTCTTAATAGTAAAAACAGGTTTAACAACCAAATCTCCATTTGATATTCATGGTCAGCAAACAACAGCCAAAGAACAATCACAAGTGATACACAACACATGGACATTTTGGTTTTTACTATTAAGACAGACATTTCATGGTTAGCAAATTTTTGTGCTAAGCGGGGCCGTGAAATTGTCACCTGAACACGATTTCAATATGGCAAATTTAGTCAGTGGCGGATCTAGAGGGGAGGGCAGTTTAGATGTTGCTTCCGATGTTATTATTTATATCAGCAAAATGGAGGGGAAAAATGATACCCTTTAACCAAATCATTGATTTCTGTCATAAACCATTTTTCACACACCTGAGATTTGATTGTTTGCCATATTTTATGCCCTTTAATGTGAGAAAAATTCTGACCAAAAATTTTCTGTTTTGTAAACGAAGAATTGGACGCCGTGCCCAAAATTCATGCTAAACATAAGTTTTTGAGGCCCGCCTTCTATGATTGCGACTCTGTTTATGTCTTTGGCATTTTTTTATTTTCAACCCTCCCCCTTTTTCCTGAAAGCTAGATCCCCCCCGAAAGTGCAGGATGTTTTTGCTTAATGTTTGCAGTGTTCTGATCTCTGTAGCTTGCAGTAATGTAGTCATAACAATATTCTTGCAAATCATTTGAATAAATACCCAATAGTAACTGCTACATGTGTTGAATGGCAAAGACAACGGTTTTGTCCCAAATCTCTGGCTGTGGCTGCAAATCACACATGCACCTATGGCAGCCACTAGCCAGTGACTGCAGCCGTTTCCATGGACTTTTGTGTTATTTGCAGCCACAGCCAGAGATTTGGGACACAGCCTAAGTTTAATACTCTATAAGTCATGAATATTAAATGATTTGGTCGGGAAATAGATCATTTGCATATTACTCTCTAAGTCAATATTCGGTTTGCAGTGGGCGTGTGCCACAGAATTTGAATAAATTTGCATATTGATTGTTTTGCGTGGTTACATACACAGATTATTGGGTGAAATAAGTATGAAACATTAAAGCACTTTCAAATACACAGCTACAATACGTAAAAACAGAATCTCTCATTCTCAACACGCCTAATAGAGCTGGTCTCCGCTCCAGCCGCAATCTGAGAATTCCACGCACATTCAAAAGGGCAGGGGAAAGGGCATTATCTGTGTCCGGTCCGCGATACCGGAACTCTCTCCCACACAATATGCGTAGCATGCACTCACTTAACAACTTTAAGAGTAATCTGAAAACACACTTATTTTCTCTTCACTTCCTTTAGTTATCATCTTATTTGCTGTTTTTCCAGATCATTCCAATTAATGCGCATTGTATCCATTGGCAAATGCGCTTTATAAATCGTGGTATTATTAACATTAGTATCATTAAAGAAACAACTTATCATTACTTGGTGAAAGTGTTTCTTCTGTACAAAAATTAACATGATAATATTTTCAAAAAGGAATGAATGGTAGTTTTTAATTTTTCCTTGCATGCATTATATACACACATGAATTTATGTTAATTGTGTTGACAATGGCAAGCTTGGCTGTGAAAATGGAACATGCCCCACCCCTTCCCCCCCCCCCCCCCATCTACCCATTGTTGTAAGTCTATAACTGCTTTCACAGCCTGTGCCAATTTTATGGAGCTGCTAAGCACAAAAAAATTGCTAAGCACAAAAATATCTTGCTCAATAAACACAAATCACCATTAAAAATTCCATTTGATATTCATGGTCAGTGAACAACAGCCAAAGAACAATCACAAGCGATACACAACACATGAAAATTTGGTTGTTAATCCTGTTTTTATTTAGACAGAAATTGCATGGTTAGCAATTTTTTGTGCTAAGCAGGGTCATGAAATTGCCCCCTGATTATTGGTCATTTTTGTAGACCATGAATAATTTTAGTTCCACAAAATCAATAAATACATGCATTCAGGTATGCATACAGGTATGCATAAATACAGGTATTTTCAAAATATTATGCATACAATTTGAAGTATTTTTTAATTCAGTGCTACTTATTTTTTGGAACTTAATAAAATTCATCTCTACACAACCTCAAATAAGAGTTTGTACTCTTGAAATTGATAATTTTAAAGGTAATATCATACTTTGGTTTTTGTCAAGAAATGAAGATTCATGGTCAAAAATACCAAGACATTTTTTGCCCAGTCATCTGTGGAATTCCAAGGTTCATACGGTGCCCACTTTTGAGAAAACAGTGAAAAACGCCCACAGTATTTGTTAAATCTTTTCATCGTTATTATAGATTTTTAAAAGATCAAAATTGTTTTTACTCTTTTTCTGGATCAATACAACATTCCAGGCAGACGAATTTTAACAGTATGTTTCTAGCATCACCATCTTTATACCCTGTAAGTTAATATGGTAAATCTGTGGAGATTTCTTTTTCGGTATGCTACCAAAGTATGATACTAGACAAAAATTGTACTGTTATTTTTATATATTTTTTTATATTGTACATATACATGTATTGATTGTATTCCAGACAGTACATGTACTGTGTATCTACATTCAAACCATAGACCTGGAGGACAAACCATGCATGACAGACCCATGTACATTGTGATGATAACTTAACATCCATTCCATCAACCCTATACCCAACGGTATTAAACATAGATTTTGCTTAAAAGGGAAAGTGATAATTCATACATTATTTGACATATAACTCCCTTGCATAATGTATCAGTCTCATTTGTAATTTTCTTGTGTGGAAGGTTCCCTTACATGATTTATGTATTCAAGTACATGTACGGAATTCTGTTGACATCCACCATAGGTGTACTTCAGTGTGTTTACTCATGTAATAATAAGGCCACAGCGAGCCATGACAGTCTTGCTTTTCTCATTGCTTTTCTTTTGTTGCAAGATTGATGCATTATGCTATAGGAAAATACTGCCTGTTTTCTCAAATTTAGACAATTAGTTTTAAAGTAAATATAAACGATATAAGTTAATCATGTGAACTCATGACAACATGCACTTAAAACATTTTGAATGCAAGAAATTAACTGCTGCAAACTGCTCAACGGCCAAAATAATGACCTGAAATTTATATTTAAAAAATGCTTGGATTTAGGAGGGCCTGACGCGTTTCGATCCTAGCAGGATCTTTATCGAAGG